>BMAO01033306.1:0-69731 GCA_019973975.1 Trichonephila clavata
GGATCCCTGTATAGGGATTCTATTAGGCATGAAGTAAGCCATGGGAGTTCTCAGATTAGGCAAGAGGGTCTCAGGGGATCGGAGAGTCAATTTGAAAAAAGGAAACCCATAATATGCTACTACTGT
Organism: Trichonephila clavata; assembly: GCA_019973975.1. Taxonomy (NCBI): domain Eukaryota; kingdom Metazoa; phylum Arthropoda; class Arachnida; order Araneae; family Nephilidae; genus Trichonephila; species Trichonephila clavata. The sequence continues at coordinate 127 of BMAO01033306.1, forward strand.
AATGAGGCAGGACACATAAAACCAGCTTGCCCCAGATTGAGGAAGAATAACTTTGAAACCGTAGCAAATTTAAATGTAAATACCGGGGATGAGAGGATCCATTTAAAAATTTTAAAGTAAATATGGAGATAAATGGCGTGGATCGGGTATGTTTAAGGGATTCAGGGTCAGCTATAGACGTCTGCGACCGGAGCTGGATTAACGAAAATGACCTCCTAGGCGAATATGTTTGGGTAAAGAGCCCATTAGATGAAGTTTGCCACTGTTTGCCTTGGCTAAAATTAAATCACGACAAAGAGAGGAGAATTTTATACCAAGGCTGCTATAAAGCAGGATAAATGCGATTTCGATATGTACATATTGGGAAACCGGACGGCGGAGCTTATCGAAGCAAGCGATCAAGACGTACAGTTGATTAACGCTGTGGTGACCAGGAGTAAAGGAATATGTCCGTCCCTTGAGAGGGGAAAGGAGACAAGTGACGGGGTTTTGAACGAGAACCGGGCGAAACTTACGGAATTAGTTTCCCCGTCCGAAGGGGATGAAAAAGACAGCCTTGAAATTCCTGCGTTTTAAGGAGGAGGTGAAATGAGTTTAGCAGAACTGAAAGGCTCCGAATTTATAGAGGAGCAAAGGAAATGCCTGGATCTCAAGCAATTATGGGATAATGCCCAAACAGAGGGAGACACAGAGTTTAAATTTATCAGAGGGAGATTAGTTAGAGTCGCGAGAACAAGGCGAGGGGAAGAAATCAGACAACTGTGCGTGCCCCTAAAATATAGACTCAAAATTAACAAACTTAGCCATGACGAGATAGGGGGACATCTGGGGGTGACGAAAACCAAAGATAGGATTCTAAGGCACTTTTTTTGGCCTAATGTGTACAAGGATGTGGAGGAGTTCGTTAAAACTTGCGACTCGTGTCAACGGGTAGGAAAGCCTCAGGATAAGGTGAAAGCACCTTTGAAGCTCGTGCCGATTATTTCAGAGGTATTCTCTAAAATCAACATAGATGCTGTGGGGCCCCTACCGATCTCAACCAACCAAAATAGATACCTGATTACGGCAATTTGTGTTGCCTCGAAGTACCCTGAAGCTATACCGTTGGAAAGTATTACATCCCCCAACGTAATAAACGCCCTCTTGATTATCTTTTCTAGGATAGGATTTCCGCGCGAAATACAATCCGACTTGGGGACTTCTTTCACTAGTGAATTGACCACCACATTTTTCAATAGATTCGGTATAAAGGTAACGTGGTCCTCAGTCCACCACCCCCAGAGTAATGCAGTGGAAAGAGTGCATAGAACCATCAAGCGCATAATTAAGGCTTTGTGCGTGGAGTCGGGAGAAGATTGGGAGGGGGTCCTTCCTTCGGCATTATTTTCTCTGAGAACGGTCACTCACGAAAGTACCGGATTCAGTCCGACAGAGTTAGTGATGGGAAAGAATTGAGAATCCCAAACATTAATTTATGAGCAATGGATGGAGGAAGAATACACGAGCCAACCAGTTGTGGAATACATACTGCAAATAATTAATAGACTTAAGCGTTGCCAAGATATTGCGACAACTAGAATGAAGGAATGCCAGCATAAAAGGAAGGCGTGGTATGATCGCCAGGCCGTGGAACGGAAATTTGGGAGAGGTGATCTCGTCATGGTACTAGCCACCTCTAAATGGAATAAACTCGATGTGAATTGGATAGGGCCGGCAAAGGTGATAAATAGGATATCGGAGACGAATTATGTAATTGATTTACCCGGGAAAAGGGATAGAAGTACCATCTATCATGTAAATTTACTAAAACCATATAATCGGAGGCCCGAGTTAGTAAATCTGGTCATAGAAGAAGGCTCAGACGAAATAGAGGGGGACGCCGAAATTCCATATCCAGAAAACAATGTACGACGTTTGACTACCAAGAAATACTGGGGAAAGCCAACTGCAGCTTAAACTATCCCCAGCTCAGATCAACGAATTAAAAAAGGTTATTACTAAAATAAGGACGTGTTTTCCCCAGACCCGGGACAACCCATTTAATGGAAATGGATATCGAACTGACTTCCGACAAGCCCATTAAGACGAAACCTTATCGGATGTCCCCGAGGCAAATTAATATACTGCGAGAGGAAATTAAGCGTTTGTTAGAACTGGGTGTCATCGAGATAGGGCAATCCGATTTCACCTCGCCCCTTATTTTAGTAGAGAGCCCAAATAGAGACCCTCGACCGTGTGTCGATTATCGTCGTTTGAACGAGGTGACTCGAGCTGAGTTTTCCCCCTTACCAAATATGGAGGAGATCGTAGAAAAAGTGAGCGCGGCTCCTTACGTAACCGTTATGGATCTGTCAAAAGGGTACTTTCAGATTCCCCTCACACCGAGAGCGCAGAAATACGCAGCTTTCGTTACACCATTTGGCACATATATCCCCAAGAAGATGATGTTTGGATTAGTATGTGCACCCTATTATTTTTGTAAATTAATGGCCCAGGTTTTGGAGAGTTTAGAGCAGTTTGCCTTACCTTACATAGACGATATAGCCATTTTTTCCCAAGATTGGAAGGATCACGTAAAACATATCGGCACGGTCTTGGGAAGATTGAGGAAGGCGGGACAAACAGTGAAACCTTCTAAATGTAAATTCGCATAAGAGGAAGTCTTATTCCTGGGTCATAAAATTGGTTCGGGAAGCAGGTCTCCAAGTGATCTTAAGGTCGAAGCCATAGCAGATTTCCCTCAACCCACCACGAAAACTCAGGTACGGTCTTTTCTCGGGCTGGTGGGGTACTATGCCCATTATATCCCAAATTACAGTGCCATAGCTGCGCCATTAACCGATGCTCTAAAAGGGAAGATTAAGAAAGAAAAGATCGCATGGGATGAGAAATGTGAGAAAGCTTTCGAGGAGCTAAAATCCAAACTCGTCTCCCAACCCATTTTGTTCGCTCCGGATTTTTCCAAACATTTTATCCTGCAGACGGACGCGAGCGAGGTTGGGGCCGGAGTTGTTTTGTCGCAACAGATAGGTGAGGAGCAGCATCCCATTGTTTTCCTAAGCAAGAAATTTTCCAAAGCGGAGCGCAACTACAGCACTGTGGAAAGGGAATTAGCTGCGATAATTTTTGGTTTAAAGCGGTTAAAGCATTATTTAGACGGACAAAAATTTGTTATAGAGACGGACCACAATCCCTTAACATATCTAAACAAGCTGGGGAGCACCAACCCGAGGCTGCAAAGGTGGGCGTTGAGTCTACAGCCTTTTAGTTTCGAAATTAGACACAAACCCGGGAAGTTCCATGGAAATGCAGACGGCCTCAGTAGATTAGAATAATCAGTCATCATAAATTTTCCTTTTAAATTATTTTACTCTTTTATTGTATTTGTGTGTCTACATTGTTGTATTGTGTGTGATTGTGTGTATATGGTGAAAAAAAGTATGTGTTACTGAAATCCTTTGTGTCTCTCAGTAAAGTGTAAGCACATAGATGTCTAGTACAGTAGTTACGTGTGATTTAACGTATAGTGATAATAGTAAAATGTTAGGATATAACTTATTCACTTAAAACTCAAATTTTTTAAGAATAAGATGCAACATTAAGAAATAATCCAAGATCAAAAAATAAAATTTTTATTGTAAAGTGTGTAAAATGTTATGGAATTTTGGATTTACTTATTATCATATTTTTGAGTGTTTTTTTATTATTGGATTGCTGTCCTGGTTGATCTCATTGTTAAGACATTCTTTTTTTGAGTCAGTCATAAGAACGGATCCAACATTGGACCAGAGCAGTCCAGTGAAATGGACGTTTTCAGGGGGAAGGAGTTGTGACGTCGTCACAATGGAGTAGTCACCCCTATTCATTAGAGGCTCCACAGCGGGAGAAAACGTGACTTTAGCTGCATTGTGCTGTAACGAACAGCTGGACCGTCAGTGACGGTGTGTCTGGCGGACACTATGGGTTAGGCATCGCTGCATTATTTTCTATTCATGGGCAGTGATTGTACGTCTTGAATGCTGGCGCCTCTGCAGGTGGCGGCGAGGTGTTTGAAGTGCCAGATGTCAGCCGGGCCCTTGTCGCCGGGAACCTTTGAGAGGGACCGGACTTTTGTCATCTCTGCACGAATGGATGACGTGCAAGACCGTTGGTGCCGGGTGCAAAACCCTGAGGTCAACCAATGGGGACTGATGAGGGGCGTGGAGTGAACCCACCCCTAGAGTTTAAAAGAGTGGACTTCAGAAAGAGAGAGAAGACTCCTGATAGACTCCTGAGAGACTCGTGATAGACTCCCACGAGAGATTCCCGGAATTGAACCCTGCGGACGGAGGAAGAGACTCCGGACAGACTCCTACGAGAGATACCCAAGAGAGAAGCCTGCTGACGGAAGAAGACACCTGATAGACTACAACGAGAGATTCCCGTAACTGAACCCTGCGGACGGAGGAAGAGACTCCGGACAGACTCCTACGAGAGATACCCAAGAGAGAAGCCTGCTGACGGAAGAAGACTCCTCGTAGACTCCCACGAGAGATTCTTTAATAATTAGCATAGCGTACACCTTCAATTTATTTCCACAACGTCACAGAGGTAACACTTGAAATTGATTCACATTATGATTCAATAATTGAATGAATTTTTATACAAAAACCATTCAGTGTAGCAGAAGAACTAAATAAAGTTATCAAAGAGGTATATGTACCAAAGCAGTCAATTAGATTTGAAACACTGTCATCAAAAATTCAAAAAGAAATGTCTCTTTTTTTAAAAGGGAGGGAGACGTGGTGACTACCTGAAAAGAAGATACTCCTATTTAATGACGATAATACCTACTAGTAAAAAATTCCAACGTGGGCGGTACTAAATAAACCAGTAACAGCTTCGGGATACAGGTGATCACTTTTGTCTAGTGGTTAAGTCACTTGGCTACGGATCCATATGTAGTGGGTTCACACCGCACTCAGCAGATAATGACTGTGTTTAATAATTATTTAAAATTAAGCTGTTTAGAGTTACTCATTTTTTATATCTAACCTAACTGATTCTAAGTTTTTTTTTTATTTTCTCTTATTTATTATAATAGTTTTAAATTTCCACTACTTAGAATTGCATAAAAGATGTGCAATTTGCGTAAAAATTTCATAATAGGCATGTGACGTCGTCACAATAGAGGAGACACCCTTATTCATTGTAGGCTCCACAGCTGGGGACCACGTGTCATTGATGATATTGTGTTGTATCAGACAGCTGGACCGTCGGCGACGGTGTGTCTGGCGGACACTATGGGCCAGGCATCGCTGCATTATTTTCTATTCATGGGCAGTGATTGTACGTCTTGAATGCTGGCGCCTCTGCAGGCGGCGGCGAGGTGTTTGAAGTGCCAGATGTCAGCCGGGCCCTTGTCGCCGGGAACCTTTGAGAGGGACCGGACTTTTGTCATCTCTGCACGAATGGATGACGTGCAAGACCGTTGGTGCCGGGTGCAAAACCCTGAGGTCGGCCAATGGGGATTGATGAGGGGCGTGGAGTGAACCCGCCTCTAGAGTTTAAAAAAGTGGACTTTGGAAAGAGAGAGACTCCTCGAAAGACTCCCACAAGAGATTCCCGTAACTGCACCCTGTGGACGGAGGAAGACTCTTGATAGACTTTGAGGGGAGATTCCCGTAACTGAACCCTGCGGACGGAGGTAGAGACCCCGGACAGACTCGAACGAGGCATTCTTTAATAATTAGCTTAGCGTATATTTTCAATGTTGTGCCACGACGTTACAGCTAATTAAATTGGTGGCAGCGAGGTGGGATTGGCATTTGGCAAATTAATTAAATGCCCGAATCCTTTTTTATTTAAAATAATTTTTGAGAAAAAAGAAATAAAGAGAAAATGCCAGCCGTGTGTGCGAGAAAAATAAAAGAACTTTAAACAACGCAAATTTCTCCTGAGTTCCTGTGGTGTCTCCATCCTTATCGTTAAAGTGTGTTCCTGTTGCTGGAAAATTCCCGGAGAGCCTGCTGTCCATTTTACTGTATGTGAATCATGTTGGGTGAATCAACGAAAGAAACAAGCGGAGGAAAGCCGAAAAAAGACCCTGATTTCCGTCGGCAGATTTTGAAGGAAGTCAAGAGTATTTAGTGTGTGATTCCCGACCAGATGTGCTGTGAATTCCCGTCCAGGTGTGCCATAGATTTTGGCAGTGATTCGAAACAGAAAGGCGAGTCTTTTCTTTGAGATTATACTCGGGGCAGCAATTGGTTAATATTATTGTTAGGATTAATGTATGTAAAATTTTGGTAGTAAAGAACTTACGTACTAGGTAAAGTTAGCAAACACTAGAAAGAGAGACTAGAAAGATTTTTAAAGTTTTGTATGATGTATAAATATGCGATTTATTAGCATATTTGTTTGTGAAATATAGTTAAGTATATAGTAGTTACACTTGTTTCGTTGGTACAGTTACTGTGCAGAGTACTGTATTGTTTTTAAGATTTGCACACATTTGTGAAATATAGTTAAGTATATAGTAGTTATACTTGTTTCATTGGTACAGTTACTGTGGAGAGTACTGTTTTGTTTTAGGATTTTTGTGAATTATAGTTAAGTATAGGTCTAGTGTATTTCTAGTGTGCGTTGAGTTTTTGTATAATTTTTGTGACAATTAAGCTTAGTTTGGGTTTTGTGTGTATTAGTGCATCATGGCGTACTTATTAAGGCAAAGAAAAGAAGTATTGGTAGAAATGGCGAAAGAATTGGGAGTGGAAGCCGATAATACTTTACTTAAGATAGAAATTAAGAATAGAATTTGTCAGAGTGAATACTATAATGAAGAATTAGCTAATTGTTTGTTAGAGGGTATTTTGGAAGAAAAACGGGAACGTGAAAATAAGGAAAGGGAACTTGAGCATGAACGTGAAAATAAGGAACGTGAACTTGAAAAATTGGTTTGAAGAGCGTAAACTAATGAGGGAACGAGAATTAGAACGATTGAGAGCTGTACGCCGGGATAAGTTACAAAAACAGGAATCTCATCTAAAAGTAGAAGATAAAGTCGCGAATTGCGCACAGGAGTGTTATTTGTCAGGAAATCGGTCCATGGAAGTTAGTGAACCGATTAAAAAGTGTAGGCCGGTGAGTAATCCGGATGTTGATAGAAGTGAAAAAACCGCCATGCCTTCTGAAGTTAGAATTGAGATTTGTGACCCCCCGGTGAAACGCACGTGTGTTAATCCCTTGTCCGAAGTGAGAGGGGTAGGAAAAGAGAAGGATAAACTGTCTAGGCTTGAGAAAGGGAAAGAGGTCGATATTTTTGGAATTCGTGATTGTGAATGGAAGGTGGGGTCAAGGGCAGTTAAGGAGAGTGTTACAGCTGTGATGATGGTGGCACAGCCAGTAATAAATCATGAGGGTATAGGAGTAAGTTCTCGAGGATTGATAGTAGATACGGGTTTTACTATCCCTGCAACATTGATTTGTGAAATTAAGAGTGATGAAAAGGAGGCTAGTCAACTCTCAGTTGAAAAGGGAGCGGGCCTAACAGTAGGTCATAAAAGTTTTCAAAACCCTACAATGGCTAGTATAAAAGCGGAACAGAGGAAAGGGAAAGAAATTTACGCGTGCGCCGTTGTTAGGAAAAATGTCGGAGATAAATCACCAATGCGTTTGATTCCCCCCAATTCAAAGGGTAATGATAAGAATTGGTTAGGGGCTGGTAAAATGACAAGTTCAGAATTTAATTACGAGATAGATTTACCCAGAAAAAGGGATCGTAGTGCAATTTACCGTGTAAATTTAGTAAAACTGTATCGTAGGAGGCCGGAATCTAAATTTTGTTACAGAAAATAGCTCGGAGGGAATAGAGAAAGAAACCGAATTCCCCTATCCGGTAAAGCTATTTATGGATTTTGACGTGTTTGTTTTAAGGGAAATTCAACTGCACTTTAAATTACCGCCTGATAGAATTAACTATTTACGAATGGTCGTTGATAGAAATAAAGAAAGGTTTCCTCCAGATCCCGGGACGATTTCTTTAATCCAGAGGGATAATCAGTTAATTAGAGGAAAACCTTTTAAAATTAAAACTGTTTGGATATACCTGAGATTGATTAATACTCTGGGAGAGGGGTTTGGGTATCCTAGAGATGTGAGTGTAATCGAGATGGGGCAGTTCAATCGTACATTGTCGGCTGTTAAGTTTAGAAAAGTGAACCGATACCCGTACCCATGTATTAAGTATACGCGTTTGAACCAGGTGACGCGAGCCGAGTTTCATCTTTCGTTAAAAATGGAAGGTCTTGTAAAAATGAATAGCGCGGCCTCGTGGGTCACGGTACTGGATTTGTGGAAGTAGTACTTTCGTCGTTCACTCATGCTGAGATATCAGAAGTATGCCGCATTCGTAATGCCATTTGGCATTTACATTAGAAAAAGGAGGTTTAAGATCGTATGCGCATCTTGTTATGGATGTAAATTAACTACTCAGGTTTTGGAACGGTTGCCGCAGTTTGCTTTACGTCGATTGGTTAATATAGACATCTTGGCGCAAATTTCGAAAAATCGTGTAAAGCAAATAGACTTGGTATTAGAAGGGTTGAGGAGTGTGAGATCGGAATTCATACCGACCAAAGGTAAATTAGAGCAGTGGCAAAGTTTCTTACGTGTACATAATAGAAATGTATTGAGTTCATTTCGTGAGCTGAGGAAGTACGAGGTTAATTGTAATTTTTAATGATAGTGCCCTAATTACCACTTTACCCAACGTTGTAGTGGGAAAGATAATGAATTGTGGAATAACTTGTTATAAATATTGTGAGAAAGTGTGCAAAGTGCTAAGATGGAAATTTGTTTTTAAATTAATGTTGTTTAGCCCAAATAATTCCAAATGTTTGTATTTACAGTTTTTTTTATGTAATTTTAAAAATCATTTACTTTAACTAAAGAAACTTCTATGGAAATGTCATTGGATTAAACAGACTGGAATAAGCAGTCATTTAAAAATTTCCTATTAATTAATTTTACCTTTTTATTGTATTTTTGTGTCTATATTACTGTATTGTGTGTATATGGTGGAAACAAAAATTCATGTGTTACTGAAAATCTTTTGTGTCTCTCAGCCAAGTGTAAGCACATAGAGGTCTAGTACAGAAGTTACATGTGATTTAACGTATAGTAATATTAGTAAAATGTTAGCATTTAACTTATTCACTTAAAACTCAAGTTTTTTAAGGCGAGATGTAACATTAAGAAAAGAATCCAAGATCTGAAATTTAAGTTTTTATTGTAAAGTGTGTAAATTGTTATGGAATTTTGGATTTACTTATTATCATATTTTTGAGTGTTTTTTGGATTGCTGTCCTGGTTGATCTCATTGTTAAGACATTCTTTTTTGAGTCAGTCATAAGAACAGATCCAACCTTGGACCAGAGCAGTCCAGTGAAAGGGACGTTTTCAGGGGGAAGGAGTTGTGACGTCGTCACAATGGAGAAAGCGCCTCTATTCATAAACGTATCCACAGCCGGTGAACACGTGTCTTTGGCGGTATTGTGCTGTATCAGACAGCTGGACCAACGGCGACGGTGTGACTGGCGGATTCTATGGGCCGGGCATCGCTGCATTATTTTCCATTCATGGGTAGTGATTGTACGTCGTGAATGCTTTCGCCTCTGCAGGCGGCGGCGAGGTGTTTGAAGTGCCAGATGTCAGCCGGGTCCTTGTCGCCGGGAACCTTTGAGAGGGACCGGACTTTTGTCATCTCTGCACGAATGGATGACGTGCAAGACCGTTGGTGCCGGGTGCAAAACCCTGAGGTCGGCCAATGGGGATTGATGAGGGGCGTGGAGTGAACCCGCCCCTAGAGTTTAAAAAAGTGGACTTCGGAAAGAGAGAGACTCCTCGAAAGACTCCCACAAGAGATTCCCGTAACAGAACTCTGCGGACGGAGGAAGACTCCTGATAGACTTTGAGGTGAGATTCCCGTAACTGAACCCTGCGGACGGAGGAAGAGACCCCGGTCAGACTCGAACGAGGCATTCTTTAATAATTAGCTTAGCGTACATTTTCAATGTTGTGCCACGACGTTACAAGGCATATAAGTAACATTTTTTCACCTTTTCATATTTTTTGTTTGTTCGAAAAGGTGGAAGTGCACGCATAACCTTTTTCCATCAAACAATGGCACTCTTCCCAAAAAGGTTGGCCACCCCTGGTCTAAAAGAATGTAGTAAAACCTAACCTTGAAACTGGTTTAGGCATTTTTTTGTAATTCTAACATTATTCGACTATTTGAGACATCTGTTAGAATTATTGCACACTAAACGAACAAAAAATGCAGTCAAATCAGAGGATTAGAGTAGAAAAAAGTGTTGCCCGAGCACTTGGTCAATTAAAGTAATAATTTCAAATAACTGATTTAATGAAATTATTTTTTCATGTGTGTGTGTTGTAATACATTTATTTAATATTTATTTAATTATAATTAATTCAATGCAGTTAAATATTAATGTTTGAACAATTTTCAATATTATTTTTCTCATTTTAAATTGTAGCAATTAATAATTCTAATTTAATAAACCGCTAATCGGTGCACAATATTTTTCGTTAGCCTCCCTTTTGTTAACACAAATAAATTCGTTTTCAACGTCGACTTTAGCATGCAGCATATATCTACCCATGCCACGAGTATGGGTAGCTGTAGCAAGCCGCAAATGGACATAGTTTGACCTTGAGATTCATATATAGTCATCGCGAAAGACAAACGACTCCGGAATTGAAGCCTTTTGAATGATATTGTTCTAACGGTGTCATCGGAAAACATGGCGACTTTAAACAGGTTCCTTTAAACTTTCCAATCAAAATGGTTTCTTCAAGAATATTTCCGTTGACTCTTTTGATGGCGAAACGTGTACCGTAGAATAATTTAGGTGGATTTAAGTTATACGCAGCAGAATAACCGGAAAATTGTGTGGAATTCCTGGTAATCCAGGGAATTCAAAAGTTCATTTGGAAAATTTACGGTCATTTTCATCAACAATAGTGTCGATTGATTCAAAAGACATTAGATCACCTGACAACAATGCCTGCATCTGGAAATTTATTTCACCAACGTCTAAATTTTTTGCTGCCGAAATAACGCGATTACATGATCTAGATAATTATTCAGTATATCAGTATTCAGTAAGACATTCTCGATCAGTTTATTTTTTGTCTGAACAACAGTACAGATATTGTCTGGCAATTTGATACATTGTGTATTGGGAAGCAGTTCCACTTCACTAATTCCAATATCCAGCAGTTGGTTAGAAAACATTTGCGACGATAGATAATTTTGTACTTGTATTCGCATATTTATAGTCAATCGAAGGGCTTCGACTTTTCGCATAAAGACGATTGTTTTAAACGTGCGTTAATCTTGTCAGCAAAATTAGAGAAAGAGATGATTGCCAATATCTGTCGAAAATCCTCAGAGAGTAAAAAAGGACAGTAATACCAAATATTTATTTCTTTACCGTTAAAACCTTCCAAAGTTCTATGATGCTTTTAGCTTGTATGAACTACTTATATCAACGTTCTATGATGATTCAATGTGTTTCGAGTGAATAATTATGGGTCATGGGGTACACTCTGTTACAGTTATTATTTTTGTGGGATGTGGAGTGACAAAGGTTATTATCCCACATGGTTCACTCATCCCAGATTATGATGGAATCCTTTGCAATACCGAAGCCATTCCACGTTTTTTTAATGTTACAAATTGCGTCTGGTTTCTCATGATGGTCGCGGTAGCTTAGTGGTCAAGGTAATGGATTCGTGGCCAGTGTGTCATGCGTTCGAGCCTAGTACCACTGAAGACCCGCCGTGTAGGATCGTAGCGATGTATGTTAAATCTGTGGAGAGTTTAAACGTCCTCCCGTTGGTGCGGTGTGGTAGTTAGGAGAGGGCGGTGCAAGTCAGGTGTTCTCCTCGTCACTTGAACATGGTTCAAAATTACGAGATCTGTTGCTAAAAGCTCTCGAGTAGCTGAACAGTGTGACTTGTATATCCTCACTAGTTTCATATAAATGTGCAATTCACCTACCATTTAACGTTGGCAGCAATACCTGACTGTGTAATTATCATTGTAATTTTCTGTTGCGGTCTTAATTTCGTAAAGCTGCACCTGCAAGTTTGGCCACTTAAGGAAATGCAAATCTGTACGCGGGACTCGAACATAAAGCCATTCGACATAACTCTTGTAATGTCCGGAAATTTTCCTGGAGTTTCTGAATTCTGATTCCAGATTGTCTTTTTCCACCCCGAGACGTTCCCGGTGTCCATTTTTGGCGCCTGTAAGTTCAGTCATTTGACGGGGGAGTTTGGGACATCTGGCAAAGTTACGGGAATTTCTAAAATCTGATTTTGGATTCTCGTTTCCCGCCCCGAAATACACCAGCGACGCACTTTTCATTCCTTTTTGGGTAAGTTCCGGCCACGGTCCATGTAAAAGATGGTCGTGCGGAATCATCCGGCAAAAGTTACGAGAATTTTTTATATCAAATTCGGATATCATATCCTGATTTCCCATCTTAAAATACTCAAGGGACGAAATTTTTGCAATTCAAGGCTTTTAAGATAAGCCCCTGCCAAAGTATGTCTAAAATATGTTCGCCCGGTATTATTTGGCAAAGTTACGGAAATTTTTGGAAACCTATACGAAATTAGGATTCCACGCCCTGAAATTTGCCTGGCACTCAATTTTTGCGTCCCTACGTCTTCAAAATCACCTTTCGTCGACACGCACTAATTGCGACATTTTGAGACTTTTCCAGCAATTGACGTCGTTGATTTATATATATATATATATATATATATATATATATATATATATATATATATAGTCAAAATGTATCTACAAGAGAGAGATGAATGAACATGATCAAAACTGAAAAGAATTGAAATAGCAAGATAACCAGACAATATATTTTAAAAGGAATAGAGTAAAAGGATAGAGTTAAATATAAAAATATATAAAAGAATGGATACTACAGTGTTATAAATATTGCTGACTTAGGACAACTTATATATAAAATAATTTATATAAGACTGGGGTTGAACATGTTTTGTGGCCCGCCAACCTTCTCCCTTTCTGTTAATAATACTGAGCAAAAACCTATTGAAAATAATGGATAGAATATGAGAAAAATGTAACTTCCCTAAGAATTGCATTCAAAAATGCAGAGCCCGAGCTAAATCTGAGTACAATAAACAAGTTTTTGCCAGATTCTGGACCCAAATGCAAATTCAAAGCACAGGAATGACTGAAAAGTAGCACTTACCAAAAGTATGAAAAGAATAGAAATAATAAATTAAGAATTGTAAATATACTACCATTTTCTTAGGGACACTAAGATTATACATGATTTAAAAAATAATAAATGATATAAAAATAATAAATTAAAAGAAAAAAAATGAGGACAAGTAATTTTATCTAAAATTAGGATTTGCAGGTAACTATGACTGTCTAGGAAGAATAATAAATTTATAATAATAACCTATGGAAATTTAATCCTTACTATTTAAAAATTTTTTATTCAAATATCTATTAATAAAATTAATTGGGTGTATAAGTATATATCCTATCTCTCAAGTTCGACGAAATGATACAAAATATGCAAAATTATCTTAAGATCAGTTAAGTAGTTTCGGAGTTCATTGCGGGCAAACATTATGACACGGGATTTTTATGTATAAGGAGATAAAGTAACTGTAATCTATATATATATATAAATGAATGTTTGTCTGTCTGTACTCGATAGATTCAAAAACCATACATCCAATCGCCGTGAAAATTTGGGAACTTATTAAGTATATCCCCGGGAAGGTTTTCGAAATTTTTTTAAAATCCTGAACAAATATTCTAAGACTATACATATAAAGGAGAAAAGCAACTGACTGACTAACTAATCACGATATCTCCGGAACTATTCAATCTACAGACTTGAAGTTTGGTAGACATGTTCCTTTCAGGGAGTAGAGATCCACTAAGAACGGATTTTTTTTGCAAAATTCGAAAAGCAAGGGGCGTTATAAATAATTGTTTCCATTTTTAAACAACTCAACGTACAATCTTGAAATTGGGTAAGCAGATTACTCCAAGTGGCGTTGCGGGGGTTCAAGGGGCGTAATCAATAAATATTTCCGTTTTTAAACTATTAGATCAACCTGCTTGAAAATTGGTAGGCATGTTCCTTTCATGGAATAGAGCTCCTCTAACAAAGAGTAAAATGAAAATCGACACCCAATGAGGATTTGCGAGGGGTCAAGAAGAATTATAGAAAAAAAGTTCCTGTTTTTGAGTTGTTAGACCCACATACTTGAAATTTGTTAAGCATGCTTCTTTTGTTGAATAGGGATACACTAAGAATGTGGGGGAGCTCCAGGGGGAGCATGGGGTTGTTGGGGCGTACTGACAAAAAAAAATTCCTTTTTTCGAACTACAAGGACTATAATAATGAAATTTGGTTTGCGTTTTTCTTTTGCTGAATTGAAATCCGCGGTAATTTTGGAAAACGACTCTCAATGAGAATACTCTCATTGATAGTAAAAATTTCGTTGTTTTCCCTGTTAGATTTAGACTTGAAATTTATCTTGCATGTTCATTTTACAGAGTAGAGATCCACCGAAAATTGGTTTTGCGGGAATGCACTTGGTTATAGGGTTACGAAAGTGCAAACATCATTCTATACTTCACACAATTTTAGAGATTTTTAGAAAATACAAATTAGATGAATTATGCCCTTTTTTTATTATTAAGAGGCGAGAGTTACAGGTATAAGTATATTTTTCAATACAACCGAATTCTTAATGCTAGCACTTACATATTAATAATTTATATTTATATATATATATAAATAGTATATATTTATAAAACATCATGAAATACCCAGCGAAGTGGTTGTGGGTAAAGGCTAGTTATTAATAATATGCAAAATTGTTATAATTCTATTTTAGCGCTACTTAATCGGTATATACACTGATGGGGAAAAAATTCCCAACACTAAGAAAAATTATTGAATAATGAAATTGGGACAGAACAATTGTCTAGATCAAGGATGGGCATTAAGTCGATCGCGATCGACCGGTGGTCCACCAAAGCATTTGGAGTGACAGACTTTACTAAGACTTAACACGCGCATACATATACTGATGGAGCATGGAACTCCAGCTAAACTAGAGAAATCATTTTTCACAATCGATGAGACCGTGCTTACTTAAGCAAAAGATTCTATAAATGTGTAGACGGCACATGTACCTTCATTGGAAGCGAACGATTACGCTTAACACATTCATTACCGCTGCAGTAAGCAAATGCGATCATTGCGTTGCCAGACATTTTAATGAATTTTTCCTCCCACACCGACGGAAGGGGCGAATAAATGGTGATGATCAGATCTTCCTGCTATAGCATGAGGTTGCCAACTTAGACATCATCCCACAACCCGCGCTTTCACGGGATTGGGTTCCCGTGTTGATGTCATGTCCGGCAACGGTGCGGGTCTCGGCAGCGAACAAATTAAGTACATACATCGGTTTCAGATTTATCGGTTCACGTATGTTCTGTACTCGCTGCATTGAATACACCCACGCCCCACGGGCTAGCAATTGTTCATAGTTTTTTAAGCATTCAACCTGACAATTTTGTGTTACCTTACACTATTAAAATTCGAAGGTAAACAAACGTATCTATCTATCTATCTATCTATCTATCTATCTATCTATCTATCTATCTATCTATCTATCTATCTATCTATCTATCTATCTATCTATGTGCGTCTATCTTCTCACGAACCGCACCACGCAGAAAGTCGCGGAAGGTACCAAAAGATCGGGAATTTTCGAGGGAACCCGTATTGCCTATTTATATTACGATATTGTAATTAGTTGAAAAGATATTAATTAAAAACCTTAAAACGCCTAATTGTTTTACTCCTGCCGGTTGTTTACTTGGCGGAACTTCCATTCCGTTTCGGCCGAGCGGTGATCCGACGTTTTCGACCATCTTAAAATTGTCATCCAATTTTCGGTGTGGAAATCAGACAAAAAATAATTACAGAATCGGAAAGATCATTTATTTCGCCACGATACGGTATAATTTTTTTTGTAAAATAACGATATTTTCTATTTTTTTCGAATTTTTTAAAATAGGGTTAAAACTGATGCGTTTTTATGAAAATTATTTCTAAATCGTTGGGTATGAATTACTTTTCGTGTTATTAAATCGATATTCTACACTAATTAACTTCAAGCCTTTCTCTTTTAGATCCATTCGTTTAAAAAATAAAATTCCCAAAACTTTTTTTTAAAGAATTTTTAAAAAGTAGTCCCAATTTTTACTTCACATTGAATAACTTCGTCATTTATGAAGGTAATCTCACAAAACCTTTTTCCGTGTGTACAGTAATATTATCCGTAACACATATACGAAGATTGAAAAAATTGCTTCAAAATTACGGATTTTAAAAAACATTTTGTGATTTTCGGAAACTTATGTTTTTCTGAGAAATAAATTATAAAGTAGTAATTTGTACATTTTTTATTTCAAAGTACGTTATTTGTGCAAATAGTTGGTGATGTTTGAGAGCATTAACGTAAAAATTATGCACTTAAAATGAAGGTAATGATTTTCAAAATAATTTAAAATACGCGATTTTACATTTAGCCAAACATTGGCGTCGAAAATTAGCTTTGCGCCAATGACTTTTGACCTGTTTCGCCTTCGACCGCATCTAACTCAAGGGTTACACTAAAAAAGTTCTGCCTTAAACAGGGGAAATCAGTAACTTTGGCGAGTAAAAAAAAAAAAAAATGCGAGTGAAAAAGTTACTTTTTCGTCAATTTTTCTTTATATAATTTTCAAAATTAAATAACTATATATGTCAGATTAAGATGATAAAATGCATTCAATGCATTTCTGAGATTCATTTAAAATATTTATCAGTATCGAAATTTTTGTTCTCTTTCATAAAACTTATAGTTTACTTTAAAATAATGCCTAATGTATATTTCTTTTTTTGACATATAATTTCATAATAAAATCGAAGAATTTGCCCATTCCGAAATTTTTTTTTTGGAAATAGTCAGTTAAATAGGTATAAACTCCTTAGAAAAAAAAAGTCATGTTCGTATTATATATTCTTTATTAATAATTGCTTTTTTTTAAAATATCAAAAATCAATAAATTTTTTGCAATACATTTAAATGTAATCTTCAATCGAAATCTTTCAATCGTTATGTGAATATCCTGTGGATCCCCTCAATTAAAAATTAAATTCAATTTGAACCTCCCATTCATTATTATTGCCTATTTTCACTTCTGCTACTTGTCTGCGTGGCGTGGTTGGCTAACGCGCCGCTTCCGCTCTACCGCTAAGTGTCTAATTCTTATTTTCTGGGTTCAAATCTAGAGGATTCCATTTTGTTCATTTCTGCTTATTTTTCCCACCCCGTAAATTAATTCTCTCTTCTTCAATGATTGAATTCGCTTGCTGCATCCCTATGATCTGAAATTTACTTCATTTTCAGTGCTGCCATTATGTAAGCAAATGGTTTGTCACAATTAATTGCTAAATGAGCAATTTTAATCAATTTTATTAGAAAATAATTAATAAGTTAGTTTTTTATAATATACTTTTTTTCGCAGATACGTGTTTAAATAATTTAATTAACACACAGTGGAATGAAAAACTATAAAATTAAAATTAAAAAAATTAGACGTTTTTATCAAATAGTATTATTTTTTTTTGAATGTTTTTTTCAGTGAATGTTAGCATATAACTGGGTTTTCCACCAAAAGTGGATTTTTAACACTTACATATGTTTAATCAAACACCCAAACGTTTCAAGAATTATCTGGAGAATTTTTTTTATTATTATTTATTGATAATGGATTTAAATAAATATATTTTTTTAAAATCAAAGGAATGTTTCTATTATTTTATTATTAAATTTATTATTTGTTAATAAAAGTATATCGTCTATTATTTAGGATAAAAACACGATCTAGAGACATTTTTAAGCTAACTGTAAGTAACGATTGATTGATTAATGAAAACCTGAAAATTATTTATTATTTTAGATTCCTAAAATTTATCTATTATAAAATAAATGATTTTTTTTAAATCAAGCATCAGAATAGTTTTATGAGTTTTTATGAACATTATTTCTAAATCGTTGTGTATCAATTTATTTTCGTGTTATCAAATCGATATTCTACACTAAGTAACTTCAAGCCTTTCTCTTTTAGATCCATTCATTTAAAAAATAAAATGACCAAAACTTTTTTTCTGCGATTTTTTAAATATTAGACCAAATGTTTACTCAACTTTGAATAACTTCGTTATTTATTAAAATTATCGCACGAAACTTTTTTATCGTGTGTAAAAAAATATCATCTGTAATCTGTACGAAGATTGAAAAAATTGCTTAAAAATTACGGATTTTAAAATTTTTTTTGTGATTTTCGTAAAGTACCGTTTTTGTGATCATGAAAAGTTTAAAAAAACACTGAGAAGATTTTTTGAGTTTTTTGCGCATGCGCGGTAGAATTAGTGAAGGTTAATGTTACGTTTCAGTTTTTGAACGAATTATAATAAAACACTCAAAATACTTAAATCAATCATTTAATAATTTCTTCATTGAAAAAAGATAATTGCATGAAACTTTTTTCCCGTGTGTCGAACATTTCATAAAATCCTCTGAATTTTTCTTCAAGATTTAAAGTAGTAGTAAAATTTTGTAATTTGAAAAATTTCAACTTTTCTGTCTTTTTTCAACATACAATTATTTTTAAGAAATCTACGTTTTCATTTCGGGGGGCTAAAAAATTGCAACGAAAGAATTCAAAAGTGAGTGAGTGATTTTTAAAGTCGCACTATTCACCTACTCGAGGGTTTTTGGCGACGGACATTGAATTTTCAACCATGGTCAAGTGACGAGAACGACACCTGAGCTTTCACCCTTCTCTCCTAATTACCACACCAACACAAGAACAAATTTCGAAAAAGGGAGTTTTAATGACATAGTTAAAGAAATTACTGATAATGCGCGCATACACACACGTAAGTGCTACCGACATGAGGGGAAAAGGAAATTCCCCTGGGGATTATATATATATATAAGTTATTCACTCGGTAAAAGCCCGTGCAACGCCGGGCCTGGGGAGAGGAAAGAAACAAAGAAGTCAAAGTAATTTTGAAAAATATTATTGGATGTGCTGATTTTGTGAAGAGAAGGGAAAATGTTAAACGAGAAAGCCATGATACGCACTCAAGGGGCATGCACTCAGATCGTACGCGTTACACCCACATAAAAGTAAAGGCATCAGAAAGAAAGAAGGAAATTAACATGGGGATAAGTTATAACCTCGGTAAAAGCCCGTGCAACGCCGGGCCATGAAAGCTAGTCTTACACTATTAAAATTCGAAGGTAAACAAACGTATCTATCTATCTATGTGCGTCTACCTTCTCACGAACCGCACCACGCAGAAAGTCGCGGAAGGTGCCAAAAGATCGGGAATTTTCCGGGAAAGCCGTATTACCCATTTATATTCCAATATTGTAATTAGTTGAAAAGATATTAATTAAAAACCTTAAAACGCCTAATTGTTTTAACTCCTACCGGTTGTTTACTTGGCGGAACTTCCGTTCCGTTTCGGCCGAGCGGTGATCCGACGTTTTCGACCATCTTAAAATTGTCATCCAATTTTCGGTGTTGAAATCAGACAAAAAATAATTACAGAATCGGAAAGATCATTTATTTCGCCACGATACGGTATAATTTTTTTTGTAAAATAACGATATTTTCTATTTTTTTCGAATTTTTTTAATATAGTGTTAAAACTGATGCGTTTTTATGAAAATTATTTCTAAATCGTTGCGTATGAATTTCTTTTCGTGTTATTAAATCTATATTCTACACTAATTAACTTCAAGCCTTTCTCTTTTAGATCCATTCATTTAAAAAATAAAATTCCCGAAACTTTTTTTAAAAGAATTTTTAAATGTAGTCAAAATTTTTACTTCACATTGAATAACTCGTCATTTATGAAGGTAATAACACAAAACCTTTTTTCCGTGTGTAAAGTAATATTATCCGTAACATATACGAAGATTGAAAAAATTGCTTCAAAATTACGGATTTTAAAAAACATTTTGTGATTTTCGTAAGCTGATGTTTTTCTGAGAAATAAATTAAAAAGTAGTAATTTGTACATTTTTTATTTCAAAGTACGTTATTTTTGTAAATAGTTTGTGAAGTTTGAGAGCATTAACTTAAAAATTATGCCCTAAAAATGAAGGTAATGATTTTTAAAATAATTTAAAATACGCGATTTTACATTTAGCCAAACATTGGCGTCGAAAATTAGCTTTGCGCCAAAGACTTTTGACCTGTTTCGCCTTCGACCGCATGTAACTCAAGGGTTACACTAAAAAAATTCTGCCTTAAACAGGGGGAAATCAGTAACTTTGGCGAGTAAAAAAAAATGCGAGTGAAAAAGTTACTTTTTCGTCGATTTTTCTTTATATAATTTTCAAAATTAAATAACTATATATGTCAGATTAAGATGATAAAATGCATTCAATGCATTTCTGAGATTCATTTAAAATATTTATCAGTATCGAAATTTTTGTTCTCTTTCATAAAACTTATAGTTTACTTTAAAATAATGCCTAATGTATATTTCTTTTTTTGACATATAAAAAAATGCGAGTGAAACAGTTATTTTTCCTTTAAGTTTCGTCAATTTTTCTGTATATAATTTTCTAAATTAAATAATTATATATGTCAGATTAAGATGAAAAAAATGCATTCAATACATTTCTGAGATTCATTTAAAATATTTATCAGTATCAAAATTTTTGTTTTCTTTCATAAAACTTATAGTTTATTTTAAAATAATGCCTAATGTATATTTCTTTCTTTCTTTTTTTTTTTTTTTTTTTTGACATATAATTTCATAATAAAATCGAAGGATTTGCCCATTTCGAAACTTTTTTTTGCATAAATTCCTTAGGGAAAAAAAAGCTATGTTCATATTATATATTCTTTACTATTAATTGCTTTTTATTAAAATATCAAAAATCAATAAATTTTTTGCAATACATTTAAATGTTATCTTCAATCGAAATCTTTCAATCGTTATGCGAATATCCTGTGGATTCCCTCCAATTAAAAATTAATTTCAATTTGAACCTCCTATTCATTATTGTTGCCTATTTTCATTTTTCGCTACAGGTCCCGGTAGCACAATTGGATAGCGCTTCGCTTCATGTGCACCGTAAAGCGTATCGTGTCGCTGCCAGTTCGAATCCGCGGTTCTCTTTTTTTTCATTTCTGCTAATTTTTCCCACGTAAATTAATTTTACTGATAAATACTTATTTTAACATGATCCTCTGTTATTTTAATGTTTTTTTTTTTTTTTTTTTTTGCCTTCAAAAAGTTTTTTTTCTGATTCAACGTAATTTCTATCTTTTTCAACAATTTCTAACAAGAAGCTTTCATTTCTGTTTATTCCCCCCCCGTAAATTTTCAGTGCTGCCATTATTTAAGCAAACGGAATGTCACAATTAATTGCTAAATGAACATTTTTAATCAATTTTAATGTAAAAATATTAATAAGTTATAGTTTTGTATTTTATAAATATCGATGAATTTAAAAGAAAATGATTTTTAAAAAGTTCATTGATATTTAGAATCAGTGATTAAAAAATAAAATGCCGAAAACTATCTTTTTTTTTTAATTTAAAAAAAAAAACTTTTTTTTTAGAAAACAAAGATATTTTGCATATTTCATGATTTTTTCTAAAATTAATCAACATCGTTACTTTTAAATAAAAATGATTTTTAAAACTTTTAGAATCAGTGATTTTCAAAAAAAAGCCAAAAACTTTTTTGAACAAATTTTAATAAAACACTCAAAATACTTAAATCAATCATTTAATAATTTCTTCTTTTATAAAGGTAATTGCATGAAACTTTTTCCCCCGTGTCGAATATTTCAAAAAATTCTCACAATTTTACTTCAAAAATTAAAATAGTAGTGAAATTTTGTAATTTGAAAATTTATACTTCCTGTCTTTTTTTCAGCACACAACTATTTTTAAAAATGCTACAGTTTTGTTTCCGGGCAATAAAAAATTGCAACGAAAGAATTGGAAAGTGAGTGGGTGATTTTTAAATTCGCACTGTTTGCCTATTCGATGGTTTTTGGTGACGGACCTCGAAATTTTCAACCATGCTCAAGTCATTAACGTAAAAGTTAAGCTCTCAAAAAAATAAAAAATGAAAAGTTTAAAAAAAATTCTCAATTACGTCAAGGTCATTCACTTTGCGTTTGCTTTCTGTTTGGAAGACGTGAAAGGTTGCGGTTGTTTTGAGTCTTTCGCTGACGTAGTAAAAAGGGGAATTCCCTTATATCATTTGGCACAGGACACAACCGATAGTTTTTTTATATTCTTAGATTGCTTTATTGAAGAACAGTGGAATATAAGAAAAATATATCATAAAAAAGGAAATATTCTGAAATATATTTTCTATCACATGTATTATTTTCTTTTTGAATTTTATACTGTGAATATGTAAATAAAGGCTTATGAACATTTTAAATCAATTTTATCATAAAATAATTAATAAGTTAGTTTTATATATAAAAAAACTTTTTTTTCTTCAGATACGTGTTTAAATAATTTAATTAACACAGTGTCGAATGAAAAACTAAAATTAAAATAAAAAAATTAAATGTTTTTATCAGATAGTATTCTTTTCTTTTTGAATGATTTTTTTCAGTGAATGTGTACTTATAACTAGATTTTTCACATAGTGCTTTTCTTAGCACTTACATATGTTTAATCAAACTTCCAAACGTTTCAAGAGCTATCTGTAGAAATTTTTTTATTATTATTTATAGACAATGTGGATTTAAATTAATATATTTTTTAAAATCAAATGAATATTTCTATTATTTCCTTATTAAATTAATTATTTGTTAATAAAAAGTATATCGCCTATTATTTTGGATAAAAATACGTTCTAGAGAGACATTTTTAAGCTAACTGTAAGTAGCGATTGATTGTTTAATGAAAACCTGAAAATTATTTTATTATTTTAGATTCCTAAAAATTATCTATTATTAAAAAATTATGACTTTTTTTTACTCAAGCATCAAAATAGTTTTCTTTTTATTGTTTAAATTTATTATTTCTTTACTAAAGCGATATTGTTTTTGATATGTCATGAATAGAAACTTGAAGATAAATCTTATATCTGAGGGGAGAGTCAGGGGGAAAATAGTTCTACACTAAAAAAAACCCACTGTAACACCGTGCTGTAGAAAGAGAACTGAAACCTGTTTGACATTAGTAAGATCTGGAAGATATTTTTTTTTTCGAAAAAGGGAATTGTAGTAACGTTAATATAAAGGAATCACACACATACCAGGAACTTTGATAAAGGAAGGTGAATTTCCATGGCAGTATGTTATGCATTCGAAACAAATTTTAATAAAACACTCAAAATACTTAAAACAATCATTTAATAATTTCTTCTTTTATAAAGATAATTGCATGAAACATTTTTCCCGTGTGTCGAATATTTCAAAAAATCCTCACAATTTTACTTCAATATTTAAAATAGTAGTGAAATTTGAAACATTTCTACTGTTCTGTCTTTCTATAACATACAACTATCTTTAAAAAGGCTACATTTTCGTTTCCGGGGACTAAAAAATTGCAACGAAAGAACTGAAAACTGAGTGAGTGATTTTTTAATTCGCACTGTTCGCCTATTCGAGGGTTATTGGCGATGGACCTCGAAATTTTCAACCATGGTCAAGTGACGAGGACGACACCTGAGCTTTCACCCATCTCTAATAATTAGAACACCACACCAACGCAAGAACAAATTTCGAAAAAGGGAATTTTAATGACATAGTTTAAGAAATCACTCACATCGCGCACATAAGTGCTATCGGCCTGAGGGAAACACGAAATTTCCATGGGGATGAAGTTATTCACTCGGTAAAAGCCCGTGCAACGCCGGGCTAAGCGGAGAGGAAAGAAACAAAGAAATCAAAGTTATTTCGAAAAATAATATTGGAAGTGTTGAATTTGTGAAGAGAGGGGAAAATGTTAAGCGACAAAGCCATGACACGCACTCACGGGTCATGCACTCACATCGTACGCGTCAAAACCACACAAAAGTGTTGGCGTCAGAAAGAAAGGAGGAAATTAACATGGGGATTAAGTTATACTCTCGGTATAACTTAATCCTCATGTTAATTTCACATATGCACATATGTATGCACTCGGTAAAAGCCCGTGCAACGCCGGGCCATGAAAGCTAGTTTGTTATAAAAATAGTAATCTGTCATATTTTATAAAAAAGGGAACAATGTCTAAGACAAGTATTAAGGAAAGAAAACATACAATTTTCTGATACAATAGCCACACCTACGTCCCTGGGTGGACCGCAACATCGTAACATCAGAAGTAGCCCATACACTGGAAAAGTTTGCCCACCCCTGGTGTCTAGTTAACATATTTAATTGATTACATTTTCAAGATCACAGGTTAATTTAAGCTCATGAAAATACATTTTAAATGTGAACTGATGTTATATTCAGAGCCGGTGTAACCTTTAGAATTTTGAATGCAAGCCTGTGAACGTGCATGCATTGTGTCATACAGGTACCGAACGTCACTTTGTGGTATGGAGTTCCATGCTTGTTGTACTTGTTGTATCAATACTGGGATGGTTAATGCTGGCTGTGGATGATGTCGGAGTTGCCATCGAAAGATATCTCATGCGTGCTGAATTGGAAACAGATCAGGTGATCTCGCAGGTTAAGGTAACATATCAACACTCTGTAGAGTTCGTTGCGTTATAACAGCTGAGTATGGGCGAGTGTTATCCTGATGGAAAACTCCTCCTGAATGCTGTTTATGAATGACAGTACTGTAGGTTTAATTACCAGGCTGAAGTACAAATTTGCAGTTAGTGTGTTTGGGATAACGACGAGAGTGTTCCTTCCTTTCAAACTGTAAGTTTAATAGGAAGGTTTGGTTTATCATTTCAGCAATTCTTTTTGAAAAATTTCTTAATAAACTACAGTAAACCGCGAAGAGAATCCATTTTCTTTTTGAAGATAAAAGACACAAATATGAACGATATATCCACAAAAATGCATTCAAAGGATTGATTTTAAACCTCCAGCGTAAGGTTGAGAAACGGGAATTTGCTTAATTAATGATTATTTCTAACCTTTCAAGCTCGAGTTCTGAGCTAGTTTTGAGTAGATAAATATAATTTTCGGGATGTTTACTTCACTCAGACCAATATAGTTTTAACCTGAAAAAGTCTTTGAGGTATACAATCTTGATAACAATACACATGATTGTAAATTTCTTAAAGCATTTTCAACGTTCTTCTTTCCTAAATCATATCGTTTTTCTGAATCAACAGTTTCACATCACATTGATGCCACAGTAAAATATAATTCATTAATTATAAATAATAATTAGTTTTAATCTCTTGTTTATTCGAATCAAGAGAACTGAAGCGAAAGAACAATAGTAAGAGTGAAAAAGGGGAGGGGAGCAAAAATAATAAAAATATACAGCAGGCTTGAATAGTCATCAGATTGCGATCGTTGCTTTACAGTACGGTATCTTTTGCTGTGAGATGTAGAGTTTAAAAAAATTTACTCAAAATTTTGATCAGGTAAGTCATGTCGTAAAATCTACCTCTGAAGACGAACCTTTTTAACACTAGCACACAAACGCAATTATTGAAATAGGTACATTCTTTTCTTTTTTTTAGTAGGAGAATTGTATGAATTTTAATATATTTTTAGAAAACTCTGCAATTTATTATTGCTTTTTTGCACTATTCATAACTTTTTCAGAACGGAATTACCTTCTTTTCAAAGAGAGATAAGATTCTGTAGCTCAAGTCGGTTTTTCCGCTTTGCAAAACGTTGCCAATTAAGTTATGTAAGCTTCTATTTTTCCTAGTAATTAATCAGGGAAATATAAAGTATTTTATATCCCACATGGTTGAATATTTCCTTATGGTTGAACATTTTAAATGCTCATCTTTCTGCTACATGTTGCTGAAGATTCTCAGCTCAGATTAAGGGGTGGTTGGCATTGTTTTGCAGCTATCTTTCTCCAAAGATTTAAAATAAAAAGTCCATATGAAAATCAAAATTTTTTATGGCTGTAAAATTTTATTACATTATATGGCATTCCCATTATATTTTGAAAATTGAGTGATTTTATCTAAGATTTTCCAAGAAACATTTTTAATTAGAAAAAATATATAAATACTCCAATATCTTTGTTGAAAATTAGTTAATGTATGAATTTTTACTGTACATTTATGTTAAGTGTTCAATCTTATTTAAACATGAGTTTTTTTAGTCTTTGAAATTAGTATTATATTTGTTCCTCAATACCAATAACTTATGTCTACTAATAATGCATGAAATTTTCCTTGTGTTGAATTAAAAGTTTTGATTTTATGGAAAGCTTTCACATAGTTAAGAAATCATACACATGAAAGGTTTTTAAAACCTGTAAATAGAAATCACCACTATAACTTTTCTGATATATTTTCAAATAGAGTACTTGTGGAGCATTTTGACTAATTTTTTTTTTGCTTTTCTCCCTGAGTGGTTTTTTTTTATAAACATTGACATTGCTGTAATAGTGTGGAAGTACCAAGTTTTCTTTCAAAATTTTGATTTTCTTCATTTACCAAGATAACAATCAAGTGAAAATTAAGTTTTATTTAAAAGTTCTTGGTCTTCATAGATATGAAGGACTTTTATTGAGAATTTTGTTAATATTGTAATCATAAACTGTTATAAATTGTTGGTTATTTTTAATTTATGGTAAGTGTAATTTTGATTTTAGAGCTGAAAAAAAAAAAAACTGTTCTCATTAAAAATTTGTGAATTTTTTTGAAAATGGATGGGTTATATTTAGGCTTACCATATGTCTGTGATTAGCCTGAACAGTCATGATGTTTTAGTACTGCCTAGGATTGCAAAAGTATCTAAAATTTTGAGAATTTTACATGGTGAGGACTTTTAAATTTTAGATTTATATGTTTGCATCACATTTATAAACATTCTCTTACTGCTGTGTATATTTGATAATGTAGCTATGAAATTGGAAGTTAATTCAGCAACAGAAGCATTACATGCACATTCTGAATTAATTTGTCAACAAAAGGGGACTGGTAAGATTTATGCAAAATTTTTTAATTTGATGATTTTCATAATTTTTTTGGTTGCCTTCTATGTGTATATATGATATAAAACAGATTTTGTGCTCAAAATTTTATAAAAAGCTAACCATTTAATTTTATAAGGGAAAAACTTGAAACTTATGAAGTGATTTTAAAATGCTACCCTTACAAAAATTAATGTATATGTATGGAATTTGATTTACAAGCATTTCAAATCTTGTATAACAAAAGTTGGTATGGGTTTTGCGATAATGTGATTGGTATTCATACAATACTTCTTTTTATGAATGCTTATTGAAAATTCCTTAAAATGTCTAAATTCTAAATTCAATTTTTTAAAAAGTCTTGCTTTGATTAAAAAAGTGCATACCAACTTTTATTCCATGTGCTTTTTGCACCAAGTGAAAAAATTTCCAAATATTAGACCCATTATAAAAAAAAAAACAGCATTTTAAATGAAGACAAACTAGTTATTTTACCTTTCTGCAATAAGTCAGTTTAAAGTTTTGATTTGCCATTGGGATGTGAATAAAAACAAACTTAAAAGTTATCACAACTCTGCGTCTTTTTTTTAAATTTAGAGCTTTCAAATTTTACGAATTTGTAGAAAAGTATATAAAAAATTAGATTTGATTTTTTTTACTGATTTTTGTCAATTGAATTGCATTGAAGAAAAAAAGAAAAAAACACTAATTCATATATTCTGCCAAATAATTTTGCACATTTTAAAAGAAAATGTCCAGGAACGCAAATTCTTCAAAAGCTGGTAGATATTTATAGTTATAGTATCCAGCACTTAAGTGTTGTGGAGATCCTGTTTTGATAAAGTTTTAAAGAGTTTTGGTTTATAAGTTTATGTACTGAAATAACTGGTTTGATTCAGAAGTGAGTGTACAGGTTGTTACTGAAATTATAAAAGGTTCTATTTATATTGATGAGTACATTATTGAATTGGGTTATTCTAGATTACAAGGTAAAATGTGGTTCAGACTCTGAAAAAGTAGCAGATACTATTGAAGATATGTGGAAAGCATTTTTAAGGTGTTTCAAGACTAATATTTCATGTTGAAATATTTCTAAAATGTTTGAGTTTGCAATGACTTTGCCTGTGACATCTGTTCAGGAATGTCTTGACTCTTTTCGGCCTTGGGTGCAGAGTAATTTTAAGATTTTTTGAGACTCTGGGCCCCTGTACAAAAGTAGACCCTACTTGAGATCTTTAAAAGTGGACAGTATATAGAATGCATTATCCAATACTTATTGAAATGGTAATTTGAAACAGATAAATGAGCAGGACTCTTTCAAAAACCTATGCACAAATCGGCTTGATCTGCCGGCCATCCGGTATAGTGGTTAGCGACACTGACTGCTATGCCGTAGGGAAGAGTTTGAATCCAGGAGAAGGCATGGATGCTTGTGTTGTAATACTTCCTTCTTTCCTTTGTGTTGTAAGCCCCCATGTGATAAATTGTTTGGTGCATGAGGTTTGTAAATGTTTAAAAAAAGTCTCAACCAATGGCCATGTTTTGATTGAATAAGTTGAAAGATTGTTTATGGTATTAGGCCTAGGCCTGGACAACATTCATTACATAATAATACAGTATTGGCACTTTTGCCAGTTGACATGCAGTTTGAAATTCCCTGTTTTTCGGAGAACATGTACAGGAATAATATTTGACCATTAAAATCATCTGGATCATGATCATATTAAGACAGAGTCGAGAACAAAACAAGGCCCCCCACCAAGGGTCAGGCCCTGGGCTTATGGCCAGTTGGCCCATGCCTTAAGGTGTTTCTGCATCTGCTCCAACTTTGATTTTTGTCAACTATAGAGAACACTCATTTGGTCAGCATAAATTGATTCTCTGAAAATGACTGGAGACATCTACTGTTAAACATCTGCTAAATGTTAAAATCAATTTCATAATTTTCTTTTTTTTGTTTTAATGTAATTAAGGCAAATAGATTCTTTCAGAAAAAATTGTGAAAAGTACAACTAAATAAATAAAATGGAATGTTTCAGTAAACTGTTAAAATTTTTTTCAGTAAAATCTGGTGTATAATGCACACTTATACTTCCAAAATGCATTTTTTCATTTTTAGGTATATTCACTATATAACACGCACCTTTTTTTACGAATGAGTGAGTGAATATTAATGTCGCCCTACACGAGTGTTTTGGTGGTGGACATCATAATTTTGAACCATGGTCAAGTGATGAGGACAACACCTGAGCTGGCACAATCCTCTCCTAATTACCACACCGCACCAACAGGAAGAGGTTTGAGCTCTCGACAGATTTAACATGCATCGCTCCCATACACTGTGGGTCTTTAGTGGTACTGGGCTCGAACTCATGACATGCCTGCCATGATTCGATACCTTGACCATTTGGCTACTGCGGCCGGTCTTTTTTATGAAAAAACTTGAAATGTATGCATGCAATATTTTGAAGTCATTTATTTGAGGTATTATCCAATGCTTTTGAAAAAATAGTATATTTTTAAAGTTAAAACTCTTGAAATTCATAAGGTGTGTCAATTCATTAAAGTAAACAGTATTTTGATATATGCAGGTCAAATATTTTCCTTATTCTCATCTTTTTTTTTATTTAGAAAGCTATCACTTTCGTGTCTAGCCTAAAATGCATGCCCGTAAATTTCAATCGTATTTTTTGTGCTAAAAGTGCGCGGTTATAGTCTGGACTCTACAGTATTTTCAAAAATCTGTCTTGGGTTGAAGTCCCAAAAATATGGTAATTCATGGTGCTTAATTATAGGGAACATGAAGATGAACAATACACATAGCATATGTACTAATATTAAAATAAGTAAAGTTGAGGAAATCCCAATATAATTTAGCATTTTATCCTTGTGTTTGTTATGAATTTTTTACTGGATAAAATCACTAATGATCATGTTGGTGATAACATGAAAAGCTGTTTTCGACCTATGGTCTTTATAACTAATATATGTATATGATGAATCTACTTTGCCTTATAAGTTTGACATCCAACCTAATAACCCTCAACTCTGGGCTCTTGCATACTTTAACTTTACTACTAACCAGAAGCCTTAGGATTCCCCTTCCTCCTGTAGTCATGGCTTGGAAAATGTAACTATTAGTTGGGTCAATATGCAATAAACTAAATATAGGATTAATGACTGATTTCTTATTTAATCAATCATTCACAAACATGCCAGTCTAGAAGCTAGCTATAAGTTGTCATATATATATATGTATATATATATATATACATATATATATATATATATATATATATATATATTATATATACCTTTTTAATTCTTTAAATAGGTATTTATTCAAATGTTGCTTAAATTTTATTATGGTGAAAATTTCTTTGATATATCTTTAAGAATTTCAGGTTCTCTTTTCTATTAAGTTGGTTACATTCTTTTCCGATGAACTTTTGGATTAACATAAGAAAGAATATTTATTTATATTTTTTCAACTGTGCTATGATTGGAAAAAAATTCTACTTCTATTTTTGCCTGTTAATACTGCTTAAAATAGCCAATTATAACAAAATAGTATCTTCTGTATATAAAGCAATTAATAGTATTCTACTGAAGAAACAATACAGGTTGATTAAGTACATTTAGTTACTTTGTTTTTCTTTCTTTACTTATTTTGATATTCTGACTTCAGAGGGAAAAAATAATATTTTAAGATTTAATTTTTTGGACCATTGTCGATAGGGAATTTTGAGCTTGAAAATATGATCATTCATAGAGAATGAGAACTAAGTATTGAAAAATAGGGGGGGGGATATAAAGTATAGAAAAGGACAGAAGGGAAGACTTGCTGCTGTATTTAAGAAACAAAATTGGAATATTTAATAAAGCAATTTTTAGAAACGAATGTACTGTTCATTATTTTAAACTTAAAGCCGTATAACATTTGAATGTTTTCTGAACAATTGTAAAATGAGACATCTCTTACAATACTCATTTAAAATGTATATTTCTTTTAGCTAAGGATTGTATTGATGGAGTTAGGTAACACAATGTTTCAGAAGTCTTGTTTATGACAAAAAATGGGTTTTATGCATTTTTTACCCAGTTTTGAGGTAATTTCGATTTCTTTCCATCAACAATCCTAAGCTTCTTGTTTACATTCTACTGTCATTTAGACAAAACTGCCATGTACTTTGATAATTTGATTATTTTTTTTCGACACATTTATTTTTATTTCACATAATCATTTATTAAGTGCAGGATAGTAGCAAAGAGTTTTTATTGAATTCCAGACTGAGATCAGTATATCTGTTTAAAGATAATTCAGACTTGCTTGTGCATTTTTGATACAAATTTATTCACGAAGACTTTTTCATTTTTCTTAAAAAAAAGTATCTGTATAAATAACTGAATTTATTAAAGAGTACATCAGAAGCATTTGAGGCTCAGAGGCCAGAAGAAGCTCTGACAATTTCTGTATCAATTCATGTTTCTCAACATATGTATGTAACAAATTTTCTAGGATTCTTTTGTTACTGTCTGCATTTTGTGACATTACCACCTGAAAAATTTTTGTTGCAGTTGCAAAGATTTTTTTTAAAAAAGCCAATTTATCTAGTATTGAAAGAGATACTCAAGAGAAAAAGAGCTTTTGAAAATTTTGTACTTAGTGGTATAGTAATGAGCAGAATTATATTTTTAAATGTAACATTTACAGAACAAATTAAACAAGTTGTAGATCCATGTTTCCCCCCCTTTTCAACGAAATAATCAATCTCAATAGTCTTGAAAGAACATATATTCCTTAGATATTTTTCACATGGAAGACATGAGTTAATTAAAAATTAGTTTCACCCATAAAAGGCTTGCTACTCTGTTATTTGTTATCAGTAACCATTACAATTACAAAAAGAAAAATTTATCTTGCAATGAGTACCAACTAGACATCGATAGCAAATTGTATTTGATTGATTTTGATGTATTTGATTGCTTGATTGATAGAATTTCTCTTAAAATTTTTAATGTACTGTTCTTAAATAATTGAATTTGTTTGTGAAACTGGCCATGACTGGTTCACACAAAAAGGTCCAGTGGGCCGCAGGTTGAGTATCGCTGGTATACATTATTATAAGAACTGTTTTCAACATGTTAAATATATTTTACATAGCTTATTGGTTTACTATCTTTTACTTTTAGGGATCTATATTCTACATCATTGTATTCGATTACCATGGTAATATTTTGAGTGCACAGCAACATCAAACTGCTCATCAACTAACTCCCCCCCCCCCCCCCGAGATCTTATTTCAGTCTTTACTCTCTTAAGGATAGAAATGCTTCTCTCATGATTCGCTATAATTTAATTTTTTCTCTTTTTTTTTTTTTCATTCTCCAATTTTTTGCATGTGCCTAGTAATCCTAAATGGAAAAGCGTTCCTGTCCGTGAGGTGGTTGTGCGGTTTGTTGAGCCGATCTCACAATATATGTCTGCCAGTCATGGGGAGAGTGTGGATAATCTTCATGTCTTTCAGTATGACCCTCAACAATCCATGGATTCAATATTCGTATGACAGTGTGGTTGGATTTTGATCAGTGATATCAAGGAACGATAATCCTTACTCTCGACAGTCAACGACCCTGCCTCTATCTTGGTAAGCATATCTTATTATTCGAGGCACACCAAACACGATGTTCTTAGGGACCTTACAAAGCGCTTTCCAATTAAGAAGTCCACTACACAACTTTTCCTTTGCACAGTGCTTCAGATATCGTTTCTGCGTCGTCTAAATGCGCTGAAATACTTATCCGAACCTCTTCTTCCTTTCATGGGATTTTGACGGTCGTCGGATCATTCCTTCCTAATGTAGTTTTAATTACCAGCAGTTCTTAAACTGTGTTCCGCAGACCCCAGGGGTCCGAGAAGGCCACTCCTCTAATGTTATTTCCCTCTGTTATACGACTCTTGAAAGACTTCGTGGAAAAATTGAAAGATGCGTCATCCTGACTAGATCACTAAATTGTCCTCAGTAAAATTATTTATTGAAATATGTATTTCGATCAAGAATATTAATTCACTTTTTTATTGTTTGCAACTGCATAGCTGTTTCTAAAATGTACTATTTTCAAAAAATATGTTGTAGAAATGCATGCGAAAAGCTTAAGAATTGAATTCACATAGTGTGAATACAATAACGATTGCATCCATCTAGATTTCCTAATCGAATTGCGCCTGTATTATTTATTTCTTCAAAACTAGTATTTTTTAAATATTTTTATATACATACATAATTAGATGTTAACTGTTCTCTTAAAGAGAGGGGGAAAAAGAAGTGCTAAAAAAAGTCTTTATAAATAGCAGAGGCAGTCTTAGGACTATTGAGGAACCTTGAAATCACTCAGTCATATGTTGGGGAGTGAGAGAGGGCTGTTCTAAATTTTGGGGGTTTGCGATTTAAGCCGATACATAAAGGAGGATTGCGGCGCTCAAATTTTTAGAACCACTGCTCCAAATAAACGATGGCATTCTTTGAATGTAATAAGTTTTTCATCTTTGTTTTCAAAGCCTGA
Organism: Trichonephila clavata; assembly: GCA_019973975.1. Taxonomy (NCBI): domain Eukaryota; kingdom Metazoa; phylum Arthropoda; class Arachnida; order Araneae; family Nephilidae; genus Trichonephila; species Trichonephila clavata. Next base: position 33,950 of record BMAO01033306.1, read on the forward strand.
GTCAGTTTGAAAAAAAAAAAAACTGTCCTAAGACCTTTTAAAAACCAGCGAACTTGTGTACATCAGCAGTCTGTCAAGCAGCTTTAATAACGTCGTTCTCTCAGATGTTTTGTGGGGCTGCGGTAGCCCAGTGGTCAAGGTATCGGATTGTGGCTGGCATGTTATGAGTTCGAGCCCAGTACCACTAAAAACCCGCTGTGTAGGGGAGCAATGCACGTTAAATTTGTCGAGAGCTCAAACTTCCTCCCTTTAGTTTGGTAGTTAGGAGAGGGGGAGGGGGTGCCAGCTCAGGTGTCGTCCTAGTCACTTGACCATGGTTCAAAATTACGAAGTTCATTGCCAAAAGCCCTCGTGTAGCTGAACAGTGCGACGTTAATATTCACTCACTCACCAAGATGCTTTACATCCAAAAGCTGGCGATGGAGTATGCTGGACTTTTCAAGATTGGAGAATTTTCAGTAGCTGCGACGAAGTATTATGAATTGGAATTTCTTCCTCTTGAAAAAACTTGTGTTCATTGTTATTATATATCGATTTTCTCTTTATATTGGCTTCCATATCTTTAGCAAATAATAATTTTTGACATTTTTTTTGTTTTTTTATGAATTGAACATGTGACAAAATAGTACTTCATTATTTGGTAGAGAAAATTAATCGATTTGAATGAAAAATTTCGTAAGTACTAAAGTAACCGCAATAATGTTTCAGTGTCTTTTGCACTGAATTATTACTTAGGAAACTTTTTTATTGTTGTTGATAATATCAGATGGTGTCTAATGATGAACACAGTATTCATTCCTTCTTTGACGGAGGGCAACATTATTTGTCAGTTTTGCGATTATGAAGGGTCATGAGATCCGTAGTTGAGAAGACGATACAAAAAGGTTTGATAGAGTTGGATGTTTAAAATATTTCTTTTTCAACCCTTGAAGATAGCATGAATCTTTGTCTTTCTTTTACGAGCATTATTTTATTCAAATTTTGAGTCATTACGTATGTAAAATTTCGTTTCATTTTGACGACTCCTTGTTGGTGCGCTAAATTTTTTTGTCCATGAGTGTATTTAATAAACCTTTTTTAAAATAACATTAGTTAATTTTTAAATTCATTTAATTATTTTTACAATTAAAAAAAAAACTGATCGCGTAACTCGAACTGAGGTGCAATGCTTGGTAACCAGCTCTTTTACCAACCATACTACCGGATTGCTGTAAACAGTTGCAACTTTATTGTATAAAAGCTAAGCATGAATTTCGAAGGTTATTTTCTCCGAATGGACTGGCCATTCGGCCGAATTATATTGATGGTTGTACACCCTAAAGGAGTACAACTATTGCACAAAGTCTTGTTCCCAAATGAATTTCCTTAGTCGTGATTTCCCTTTGTAAGTGTGTAGCTTGAAAAAGAGTGGAGTTAGCAACAATTATTTAGGCGACGTCATCCCACACACCTCTATCCAAGTGACCAGTTTCGCCAGAATCGATCACGCCGTTTGCGAGAACTGCGTCATTGAGTGATCTCGTGCAACTTTGCGAGGAAAAATGTCGAATCAGCATCAAGTTTTTTGTGAAGAAATAACACCAAATAATTTCTAATATTAAACGAGGTTTATGGAGATGAAACTTTGTCTCGCGCACATGTGTTTGAATGGTACAAAAGGTTTTCAGTCGATCAAGTGTGGAAGATGTGGGTGCCCAAGGTCAGCGATTACCGACCAAAACATAGCCAAAATTCGTGATATGAGTGAGTTCCCACTTATATCAGTGGTCAGACTGTTAATCAACACTACTGCATAGAAATACTAAAAAGATTTCTTGAAAAAATTTGGCAAAAAAAGCCAGTTAGGGAGTGATGGATGGCTGTTGTACCAGGAAAATGCATCCGCTCATATGGCGCTATCTGTCAAACAATTTCTGACCTGCAAAAACATTACTGTGATGAGGCGTCCTCCTTATTCACCTGACTTCGCCCCATGCGACTTTTTTAAAAGTTTCCCACAGTTAAGTCTTGCTGAAAGGGAATCCATTTTACCTCAGTTAAAGAGGTTCAGGCAAAAACGGGGAAATCTCCTAAAGGGACTTCCAAAAACCTTGTTCCAGAACGGTTACCAGCAATGGCAGCACCGAATGCAGAAGTGTTTGAATGCAGAAGGGAGCTATTTTGAAGGTGATGCTGTCACGTATTCTGTAAGTACAATGATTTATGGGACCAGTCTTTTTTTTTTTGGTGCCACATTTCATATACAACATACGGACTGGGAAAGTTTCGCAGCCTGCGCTTAATTTAATCTTGAATTTACGAACTCTGGAATTATTCTTAGTCTTGTGAAACTTCAGCCAGATTTGTTTTTCTTGTCGTGGGTAACGCGTAATTTTATCCAGAAAATCTTGATTAATTATTATGATAAATTTTATTCAATATAATTTCTTTCAGTAGGACTTTACTCGTTATTGTTAAAATAAAGATATTTAAAAAGACACTAGGACTCCGAACCAGAATTTTCTTGAATAAAAAGTTGCAGAAATTTATATCAACTTCATGGGATTCATTGTTACAAAATAACTACAGGAATATTGTAAAAAGGAAATATTCTTATTGTGTTGCTCTTTTATGTCAATGGTAATGCTAACGATTTTAAATTTTGAGGAGTAAGTTATGGTGTTAAGAAAAAAAAGGTTATTTTTAGTGGGGTAGATTTGCTACGTTATAATTGGCAAAGCACACAAAAATAATTAACATTCTTTAAGCTTCACAAACTCATCCGATAAAATTTGTTGTATTATACGAGGGTAACTCTGAAATTTTTGAGATGCGTAAAGACTATAAGTTACAGGGAAAAAAAAGTTAACGGTTTAATTTGAAAATACAAAGTATTTCAACATACTATACAACTTTTTACTCACTTACTTCAAGTTGTTTAGCATAGAATAAATTTTAGACAGCAGAGAAAATGGAGTTGATCATTATCATGCTAGCATTTTCTATGATTTTCAGGCTGGATTAAATCAAGAGGAATGCTTTCAATGGCCGCAATTAGTATTTGGTGATGAATCTCCATGTCATGCCACTCTATTCAGATGGTTTAAAGAATTTTGCAGTGGTCGTAATTCTCTTCAGGAAAATCACAAAGGAAGGCAGGGGTCGGCAGTAATCCCGGATAATGTGTCTACCACAAGAAAAATGTTAATGGATGATAATCGCTGTACCTACCAATGGATACAGAAGGAACTTAACATTGGATCCGCAACCATACACAAAATTATTCATGAAGAATTACATATGAAAATTGGGTTCCTCATAATCTAACTGAGCACCAAAAAGAGCAGCGTGTCAGAATCAGTAAAAAACCCTTAAATTGCTAAATGATAGTGGCCACCACATCATTTCTAAAATTGTAATGGGTGATGAAACGTACATACCGTTTTTTGACGCCTCAACACATCAAGAAAGCAAAATATTGGTCACCATTGTTGGTCCCACACCAACAATGGTGAAAAGACAACGAGCAACGAAAAAAGTAATGTATGCCGTTTTGTTCAGAAGTACGGGATTGGTCAAAGCCATCAAGTTGTAAGGACAGAAGACAGTAACAGCAAACTGGTATACCACTAAATGTCAAGAAATTCTCCCAGAAGTTAATGCTTCACCATGACAATGCATCTTCTCATACAGCCAGATTAACAGTTGAGTTTCTTGAACAAAAACAAATTAAAGTGATAGAACATCCGCCTTATTCTCCGGATCAAGCTATGTGTGACTTTTGGTAATTTCTTAATCTAAAAAAGAACTTACGAGGACGTTGATTTCATTCAGAAAAAGAGGTTGATGTGGTTATAAATGCATTTTTTCATCAATTCCAAGAAATGAATAGTTGACGCATTTAATCAGTGGAAAATTCGTCTACAAAAGTGCATTGATGCTGACTTTGAACACTCCTAAAATTTTGTGAATATAACTTTAAAAACCTAAGAGTATCTCAAAAATTTCAGTGACCCTCGTATATATTGATAAATATATGAAATTGTTAATACTAAACAAAAAAAAAATTGATAGTTAGAGTTAGTTAGAGAGCTTGTTAAATGCTTCCGATGTACTCTTTAATAAGTTATTTGTTCAGATATTTTAGTAAAAGGAAAAATTATTTGAATAAATTTGAAACAAAAATGCACAAGCAAGTCTAGATTAATTTTAAACAAATAATGCTGATTTTAGTTTGGAATTCAGTTAAAACTCTTTTCTACCATTTTGCACTTGATAAATTAGTATCTGAAATAAGTGAAGCTTTCTCAAAAGAAAAAACCAAATTATCAAAATTCAAGGTAGCTTTGTTTTTATGACAGTAGAATGCAAATAAGGGGAGGGGGGGGGGATTGGAATCATTGATGAAAGGAAATCGAAATTCCCCATAACTAGGTAAAAAATGTATAAAACCTATAATTTGTGAGTCGAGTTTGATAGAGTTTAATATAGTTTTAAATAAAATCCAAAATTATGAGTTTTAATATTTCGATTGGTTTTTCTTATTTTAAATGCCCTTGGGGGGGATCTTTCATGTTGCGGCCCGCGTGAAATAGTTGCCCTGCAGAAAAAAGGGGGCGTGAACACTTCACCTGCCCTGAACGCTCCAGTGCTCACTAGAGACCGCCTCTGTTGGGAATAAATGTGTGTGTATCAGTATTTCTTAAACTAAGAATTGTGACTCCAAATGGGGTCCCTCAAAACATCAGGATTTTTGATATATCGTTTTGCATAAAATAACTTGAATTTCCAACAATGCCTGAAACTGCAATACAGTATCTTTTGTACAACTTATTTATATGAGAGACACCCCCCCCCCTCCACACACATATTCGTCTTTTACAATCATAAAATCAAAGCATGGATCAAATCTGAAGAATATTTAGGAAGTACTTTTTTGGACGGTGTTGATTGCTTTCCCAAGCTTTAATAACATAATTAGAAATAATCAGCCACATCCTTCCCCTTGATACTTGAATCTTGCATATATGCCGTTGTTAATAGAAGGCGATGACCTCAGAAGTAAACTCAAAATCACTAAACTTAGTAAACAGATAATATTTAACGTATAATTTGTCATGTAATTTCATTTATTATGAGTATTTTTTTATTTTGTTACTTAATTAAAATTTCTATATCGTTATATTGAAAGTAAAAACTTATTGCTAACGTTTATTACTGCAAAACAGTAATTTTCTTCAAATAAAACACAGATAGAAGAACCCTAGCGGGTATAAAATTTGCGCAATGCTTATAGAATCTTAGAAATTTTTTGTACAAAAAATGGAGTCGCCACCCCGCAAAGTTTAGGATCCCCTAGTGTATATAATACAGGGTAAGGCGACTTTTATCACACCGGTGATTAGAATGGACCTGTGCTTTAAAATACTATTTTCCATTCGAATCGTAATTCTGAATGAAATGTATCAATTTTATATTTTAATCTTACTTTGATTCTTATTTTAGACTTTAAATTAGTTGTTGTTGCTTAACATCATATTGTTATTCAATTCCACGTACCTCGTTAGTACAACAAAAAGAAGCGGTGTGTTATCTATTTTTGCATTCATTTATTTTAAGATGGGCATTTTCTATTTCGTGCTGCTCTTTGGTTGGATCTAATAGGTAACATTATATGAATGCTTCACTTGCCAAATCGATTATTTCCATAAAACAGAAAGTATGCATTGTTTTTAAAATTCATGTGCCAAATTGTAAATTCTAGTTAAAATCGTAGACTGTAAAAAAATTGTCATTTAGTGGTATTAATGGAGAAATTAATTTTGAGTATATACATTTCGAAGTGCTTTAATTTTTAAATTTTAAAAAATTCAGAAAGTAGGGGTAATTGATTTGGCAAGTGAGGCATTCGTATTAAAAGTAGCGAGATGCGTTCGTCTATGGACTCGTGTGCTGCAAGGAATCTTGTGATTGACTGGTTCTTCGCTGCATTATTTCAATAATTAAATTTAAAGTGCCTTTTATAATTGTTAGAAATGTAACCACATCACAAGATGTTATAAAAGGATATCCATGTAATTTTTTAAAAATAATTTATTTTAATACTAATATCCCTCATTCTCCTGGCGTATTTTTTCGATTGGGAGTTTTTACCTCAGAGAAAGGTGTTTTGATAGTTGATCGCTCTTGCAAAATACCTGGGGCGGTGCTCTTTATTTTATGGGGACAGGGGGAGTTGCTGGCTCGAGTCCACACAACTTGGCTTCCCCTTCTGCGAGATCAGCTGTTTTTTTGAGGCCGAGAAAGGAACTTAAACAACCGCCATTTGTCACCCCTTTTTAAACGCAATAATTCGTTTTATTAAGTGTTCGGATTAGTCATTTTGAATAATAACAGTTTCATCAGCTCTTCCTCAATTCAAAATACAGACCCCCCCCCCCCAAAGAGTTCTTTGGTGTATTTTAATACCAGTGGGAGAAAGAGGCATTGAAGGAGAGAGAACGTGACGTTACTATAGTTAAGTTAGAGAGCGTTTTCTTTCTGTTATTCGATAATCCTTTGTTTTGTTTGAGATGTTATTTTTTTGTAATATTTGCACAGTTCTGTTTTTGACTTACGTGCACTAAAATAAACGCGTAGTATCGTATAAATTATAATTAACAGTGCGTGCTGCGTTGCTGTAACCGGATAAAATTCGCTCAGTATTGGATGGTAAACAACTGCGAACAAGTATATAATGCAGTCCGCCGAATTCCGTCTAAAAACATCATGCTTTTGAGCGAGCTAGTATTTGGTGGAAACACCAGGGAAGCATAGACCCAAAATGCATCGCTGTAGCACTTCAAGCTGGTGGAGGCAGTGATAAAAAAATACTTAAGGCTGTTTTCGGTCAATGTTAAAGGATAGGGATGAAACGGGAAGCACATTTGCCGGCAGGAAAAAGCTCCAATAATAATAAAAAATTTCTATGGGTATAAAAAAAATTATTGTTTAGAGGATAGTGTTCTTTGAATTTTGATGTTGGAAGAAAATACGTAGTTTTCAGCATTATTGCAAAATGAAATTTCAGTTTTCTATGTTAAAGTATAGGAAGTGAAAACGCGAAACACATTTTAATAGAAAAAAATTGATTTTTTTTCGAGTAGAATTAAATAGTATATAAGAAAGCATGCTTCCCTCTTTTGACTGGTGTAACCAGAATTTAGTTTTATGTTTTTATTAATGAACTTTTTCAAATTTTAAGTTCATTCTGAATTATTTTTGGCGTAGTTAGGACTATCTCAAACAGATGGCACAACTATCGTTTTGTAAAACTAATTTTACTTGGCTACAAATACTTAATTTTGGCGATATCTTTCTGAAAAATAGTCGCCAGCTGAAATTATGGTAACTTACAAGTTGTGGAAAATAAAGATTTATGATGGGGGGGGGGGTACACACAGAGATTTAACATCTCAAACCTGATGAACTTTCCTATTTAGGAATGTTTTTAGCATTTTCTGCATGTGCTTTAAAAGTTTAATTTTTATTAATAATTTATAACTATGCTGCTAAGATTTTTTTTTTTTTTGCGCCTATTATTGATGAATGCATATAAAAATATTTAAATTCTGTGAAGCGACTGAATGAAAAATTGAAAGTATACTTATTTTATACTTGACTGAAAGTTATGAATTGGCTAAAGAATACAAATTACTACTCCTTGAAGCTCACAATTTAAAATTTTAATCTAATTATTGTAATGCAATTATTATTTTTTAACTAACAAAAAATCGAATCGATTTTCGAATAGATTTTATATTTAACGTACAATTTTACCATTAAACCATTGGAACAATCATTAGCCCAAACTTGTTTTTTAATTAAATTAGCAGAAACTTTTATTTTTTCGATTAATTTTCTCCAATTTTAAGCTGTACCCCAAATTCTCAGACCATTTTTGTGGAAAAAAATTAAAAATAGTGTAAAATATGTTATTGAGATATATGATATATTTACGAAATAAAAAGTGGCTGCGGTAGCCTAATGGTTATGTAACAGAATCGTGGCTGCCGTGTCATGAGTTCTAGCCTAGTACCGCTCAAGACCCGCCATGTAGGGGAGCTTAATCAGTCGAGAACTCGGATGTCCTCCCGTGGTGTGATCGGATCATGGCTAGCATGTCATGGGTTCGATCCTAGTACCACTAAAGATCCGCCGTGTAGGGGAGCGATGCACGTTAAATCTGTCGAGAGCTCAAACGTCCTCCCGTTGGTGTGGTGTGGTAGTTAGGAGAGGGGGGTGCCAGCTCAGGTGTCGTCCGCGTCACTTGACCGTGGTTCAAAATTACGCGGACCGTCGCCAAAAGCCCTCGTGTTGCTAATCAGTGCGACGTTAATATTCACTCACTCACCCTCCCGTGGTGTGGCAGTCAGGAGAGGGGGTTGTAGCTCAGGTGTCATCCTCGTCACTTGATCATAGTTCAAAATTACGAGGTTTGTCACCAAAAGCCCTCGAGTAGCCTCGATCAGTACGATGTTAATATTCACTTAACGAAATAAAAAAAATAAAGGTGAATTAATAAGAAATGAGTGATTAAATTATTATATTTATTAAAAAATTAAAAAAATAAACGAGAACAAGTAATTTTTCTATCCGACAGTATCTTGTCCAATTTCCCCCTCCGGTGAATTTTTCAGTCTTCGATTCTAAGCAGCACCCGATTTTTAGTAGCATAAGGGAAGTAGTGCGACTTAGATTCGAATAAATATGGCAATATCGCAATTTTAAAGTTTTTGTATCTTTAAGTTTGCCTTTTTTTTCTATTAAAAATTACTTTCTGATATTTTCTATCATTGAACATTTTCAATAACCTGTTCTTGACTAAATGTTTAATATAATAGTCTCTGTGTGTGATTTCTTTGCGGAATACATTTTGCACATATCAAATTTAGAATCAAAGTTTATTCAAAATATGTCCATTTTAGTTAAATATTGTGACGTTTCCCCATCGCTAAATGATTATGCATGGGGTGGTTTTGCAATAATAATGTCACATCTCGTTTAGGTTTATTAGAAAACCTTTATTTTTAGGGTTCACACAGCTGAGAAGACATCACAGGAAAGTACACAAAATACACTTAACACTTAATTGACAGACGAGCACAAATGAAAAAGAGGAAGAACTACTACATGTTGTATTGGCTACGAACTACATAGTACTAACTAATAAAGTTATAAAGTTCACGCGGCGCCGCAGGTGGCGCTAGCAGTTCAGTCAAAGTTATGGGAACTGTTACAATATATGATAAAAAATTTTAAGTAGTAAATTTTTTATATAACTTTTTTTTATGAAAAAAGAAATATGTGAGGCATTACCGTATGAACAGATATTTGCTGCTCATTGGAGTTTTTCTTTTAGTACTATAGTTAAAATTTTGATTTTTATTACTAGTTTGTTTTTAAATTATAAAACAAAGCATTCAGATCTGCTGAATAAACTGTAAAAAAATTAGTTTAAAAAAAATTAAAACTTAATTTTCTAAATATTTAAACGGTGTTTTCATTTTTTACATCAAATATATATATAATTTTAAATTTTGGAAGACTTTTAAAATGAATGATTTATTTTATAAACGAAGTGAAAATGTAATTGTAATAATTTTTAATGTTTGCTTTTTTAATCTCGCAATTAAGAATCGAATTGCTCTATTTTCAAATGTAAAGAAATTTTACATTTCTTAACTTTTCCATTAATCATTTGCTCAGAAAAGTTCATAATCAGTTATGAGCTTTTTACACCTTGGGGGGGGGGGATGTTTCTATCCACAAGAAAACTTATGTCAATCTAATTATTACAAAGCTATTTTACCATAAATTATTGTTTTAAAACAATTTGTTACTTACTGTGTGATAAATTGCTTTGTTTAATTGCAGCTTTATTATCCAAAAAACCGTTTAGCATCCTTCCAAAGGCATGATGTCAATATCTCATGGGAATTTCACTTCGGATGGGACCAGAAAACACTTGTTGGTCGGAAGTTTTTAGGAAAGAAAAGTACAAAAAAGGGGACAAAAAGGAAACTTTTATTGCTTTGGGGTACTGAACAGATAAGAGGGGAAGAAGCCGTAGGGAGATGTGTGAGGGGGGAGGGGGGTCTCAACTTTCCGTGATTTTTGAGGTCTTCTAATTGGATGGTGTTGAATAATCATTCTGACCGAAGTAAAATACGTTTCTGGTCTTGGTCACTTTTGAAATTTAGAGTAGGAACCTTTATACTTCTTATACGACTTATTTCACACGACTTTCACGATTTATTGCTATTTATAAATTATATAAAAGTGCATATTAGAACATGTAAGAACAATCATTATTTAACATAGATAAAATGTTCGATTCCGTATTTAAAACAATAGTCCTTTTATACTTATTATTTTTTTTTTTTAGAAAAAGGCGAGATAAAATGCATATTAAAGAAATTTACTTTTTACTTTGTAGAATCGGTGAATAAATGAGAATTATTCGACAAGAAATGTTTTATATATCAGTGAAAAAGAAACCAACATTTTTCACTATTTTGATACTTTTTTTGACTTATTATGCATCTTCCAAAACTAATAAGATCGAAAATTTTTGACACATGTTCGGAATATTATTTTTTTTGTGAGAGAAGGGGATAAAAGAATAAAAACAAAATTCTCCCCAAAAGACACCATACTCACCAATTACATAGAATTTATTTTTACATGGAATTCATAACAAATTATGAAGATTTATTTGTAAATTATATGCCAGCTTAATTCTGGAAAATACAACATATAATTTTTTATGGTACTATATTTATTCGATAAGAGTAAAATTGCTTCATACTGTTAGTCCACTTTTAATACAACAGATTGAAACATGAAACTTAATTTTTCACTACTGTATATCTACCTTTTCTTCTGTTTCATTCTCCTCAGCATTCATATAGTGCAGTGGTCTTCAAACTGTGTTTCACGGAACCCTGGGGCTCTCAAGGTTACCCAAGTCACAATAAACAATCGAAAAGGAGATTATAAATGTGTATGTAAAATGGATTGAAGTTTGTATAACTACAAGTATCTTTTATAAAAAGCTCATTTCATCATTAAGCTTTAAAATTCTATTTGTACTCTGTTTGTAGTTCTTTTTATAAATCTATCGAGAGCTTAAATGCTCTCCTGTTGGTGTGATGCGGTATTTAGGAGAGGGATACTAGCTCAAGTGTCGTCCTCGTCACTTGACCATGGTTCAAAATTACTGTCTGCAGTGCCGGTTTAAGCTCATTTCGATGTCTGGGAGTAGAAGATCCACAGATACTCTTGGCACTGGAGAAGCCTAATTTATAACTAGAAAACCTGTTCTAAGTCCAGCCTATCCGGGCCTTTTCCGGCCCAGGGCGCCCTCCCCAAGTGCCCAATGGATAAACCGACACTGACTGGTATTTTCTATCATTGAACATTTTCAATTCCCTGGTCAAGTCTGACTAAATTTTTAATATAATAGATGCTGCGGTTTCTTTGCGCAATACATTTTACACATATCAAAGTCAGAATTAAAGTTAATTTGGAATATATCCATTTTAGTTAACTATGTAAATAACATTTTTAAGTAGTAAAATTTTTATAAAATTCTTTTAGTACTATAGTTAAAATATTGATTCGGTCTAGTTTATTTTTAAATTAGAAAATAAAATATTCACAAAATGATAATCCACTGAATAATCTTTTAAAAACACTTGCTTTTAAAAAATTAATTTTCTAAATATGTAAACGGTGTTTTCATTGGTTCACGACAAACATTTGTCCGAAGTCTCTAGGAAAGAAGAGAAAGGTACAAAAAAGGGGGAGGAGAGGGTAGGAAACTTTTATTGCTCTGGGGGGTAATAAAACAGAAAAGAGCTGAAGAAACTGCAGAGTGTGAGGGGGGAAGGGAGACTTTTGGTGATACTTGAAAAGTCTTCTGATGGGGTTTTGTGTAGAACAGGGATGGCCAACCCAAATGACCTTGCAGGTCACTTCAGAAAAACATTACAATTCAGAGCGGGCCAAATATAAAAATATGTATCTCTATGATAGATTTGGATTTATTACAAGCATTTATTGGAGTAAAAATTTAAAACAGAACGAATTATTATTGTTTTCATTATTTTTATATGTATACAAACATAGATATTATAATAATGAAAATGCAATGAATCAAATAATATTATTTAAATTTATTTGATTAGTGAGATATTTGTTTCTCAACTCTTTCACTGAGTTTTTGCAATAGATCTCAATGCATATATTTGTACATCGTAATTGATGCTGCAGGTTTTCATTCGATAAGTTTGAGCGCAATTCCCTGTTAGATTAATTTCATTTTCAAGGGAAACAAGCAATATAAAAAATTTTTTAAGTCAATTTCTACTTTAAATGAATGAATAGAAAGTATTTTATTAACGATTGAAAATTTTAACCAGATATATATAGATATATGTATAGGGAGAGAGTGAATTTATAGTAGGAATTGAAAAAAAGCATGATTTGGGGTCTGAATTGTATTGCGCACCTAGTTTGGATGAAAAACTGGTTTTCGGCGCACACTTTTGTCATTGTTTTAGCATTTACAATGTTACAATAATGGAGACGAATCTAAGTTGGTGTCGAAAACCGGTAATTAATTTATTTTATTGGTAATTAATAGATAAATATTTGGAAAAAAAAACTATTAACATCAAGTGATCCACTACATAAAACAATACTATTATTTCGTTGCCAAATATGCGTAAAAATTAAATAATCTTATGGTTATCCAACGGTATCAATGTTAAATTTGTTATTGTATATTAAAATCAATATATAATTGTATGTGATTTAAAAATTGTATTTTAATCTATATGTATATGCAGCATAAAATATATCATGCTTTTATCAATGTTGATATATTTAAGAATTTGTACTGAGAAACTCCGTCGAAAAAAATTGTAATATTTTTCTTTTGTTTGTACTTTCTTCATTTAAAAATTGTTTAAATATTTTTCAGATACACGTGATGCTATTGTACCGCTATTTATAATTAAAAGTAATGCAATGAAGTTATTATTTGCGCATTTTGTTTGAAAAATATTTAATTATATTTTATAGGTAAGAATTGGTCTCAGAAGAAAATTGAGATAACTCTTTGTTGATTTTGTATGCGGACTTGAAATATTTTTTTTGTGAAGAAAGATTTTTTACTTAGATAACTAGAACCGAAAACGGAGAGCAATGTGCATACAATTTTCTCTTTTGAAATAATTAAATATCTCCAGCAATGGCATTCAATAAATTACAAAAAAGCTGTAAATTTATCTTTGGAGTTACCTTTCCGATTTTTTCGACATTTCGTAATTGTCCATAATTTTGGAGATGTATTTCAAATAAGATCAATTACAAATTTATCAACTTCCATCCTCTCGAAAATAGACTCATTTGTTGAGTAGTACAGAGTGCCACTGAGAATTGTGCCGCGTGCCACAATTCGCGTCTATCGAATGAATGTAAAATTGTATCATATTGTTTGTTCATTTTATACAGCATATTAAAACGTGAAATTAAGTTTTTCATTGCTTTAAATCCACCCTTCTTCCTTTAAAAATCATTTATTCAGAAAAAATTAAACACAGTTTCGTTCTCTACATCATTTATCTAGAGCAGGGGTGGCCAACCCGCGGCACGCGAGGGTCGTAACTGTGGCACGCGAAGGCTTTTTGAAAAATTACAAAAATATTATGAAAATATTACTGAATTAATTGAATTACAATAAAAAAATTGTTATGAAGAGAATATGTAAAACACAGGAATTTTCAGCGTGAGATTTTAAGGGCGCTAAGTAAGATTTTTCTTTCCTCCAGAAAAACGCCAAAAATGAGATCATGCTCCAAAACTTACAATTCTACTGCTTTCTCACATTCCGAGAAAAGTGTAATGTGAGTAACGTGAGATTATAAAAACAAATAAATTCTTTCTCTCTCTCGGACCGTCGAAACTGCCCAAAAAGTCGCCCTCTCTCGGGGGCGGTTAATTTTTAACATCTCAGATTTCCATTCAAATTTCAGCTTCCCCCTGCAGGGCTGAAGTTTATAGCTATTGGCTGTCAGCGTGATGTTAGATAAAAAGGTTTTTCCGGAGATGTTGGCTATTTACGATTTCTGTAATGTCAAGAAGTAATTCTGCAATATATTAGGAGCGCAGTTGTTGATACGGTAGAAGTAATCTATCTGCACAAAGTAGCCGCTTTGTAAAGCAGAGGGAGTGTGAACTTGCATCCATGACTAATCAGAATGCTGGATTCGGAGCCTAGAAAATTTGTAGCGTAACATTGGCAAATTGTTTCTAGCTGTCAGACTCAATTGATTTTAAACTCTGTTTAGCAAGACGTTTAGCTTTTCTCCTTTTCTAAAATTGTTTTTAGATTTTAGTGTTAGCGTAGTTGTTTAAATTTTTTTTAAATTTTCAATATGTTTATGAGTAAACCTTCGACATCAAAAAGAAATTACGAAGAGGATATTGCAGCACGTGATTTTAAAATTGTCTGCGAAGAACAATACTTGTTTACACATCAAAATGCTTCCAAGCCTGTTTGCTATGTGGAATTTGTACAGCAGTTCCAAAAAATTTCAACTTGGACCGTCATTTCAAACAACTGCATAGTGATTTCGACAGCAAATATCCTGTTGGATTAAATTTCCGAACGGAATTCACCAATAAAAAAAAAGAAATCTTTAGCCGGCCAACAATCTTTGTTCCAGAAGAGAAATGACGAAATGGAAACCATGGTGAAGGCTTCTTATGGACTTTCTTTATTGTTAGCCCGCAAGAAAAATTCATATTCTGACGGAGAGGAGATAATAAAAGCAGCCTTTTAATTTTCGCCCAAAATGTCGGTGATCTTAATGTCAAAAATATTGTTGATAAAATAGCTTCGTCCAGAAATACAGTCATGCGTCGTATAGATGACATGGGCCAGGATGTTGGAACGCAAATTGTCTCTGGACTTCAAAATTACAAATATTTCCCTTAACTTTGAATGAAAGCTGTGATGATATTGATAATGCGCAGTTAAGCATCTTTGTGCGTTACACGAACGAAAATTTTGATACTGTGAAAGAACTTCTTGATTTGCGCCAACTAGTTTTAACTACAGGTGAAGACATTTTTAAGGAACTTAAAAATTAATTCAAATTAACAAAGTAGAATGGACAAAATTAGACAGATGGAGCGCCTTGCATGGTTGGCAGAATAAAAGGTTTTGTTGCATTGCTTGAAAATTATTTGGGAAGAAAAGTTTTCAAGTATCATTGTATTATTCATCAAGAAGCTCTCTGTGCCAAGGACTTAAACTTGCCTCTTTCGTTGTTGACCCCGTGGTGCGCTGTATCAACAAAATACGAGCTCGTGCTCTGAATCGACGAAGATTTTGTACGCTTTTCTTGGAAGAAAATAGCGAGTTACTCCTTCATTGTAGTGTGCGTTGGCTTTCCAAAGGAAGTTCTTTTGTGAGATTTTGGAGTTCGAGGGAATGTGCTTTAGAATATCTGGAAGAAAACTATGAACTGCCCAGTGAATGCTCGCTCCTCAGGAGTGAAAATTGGCTGTTTGATTTAGCTTTTCTTACCGATATCATGGAACACTTAAACAATTTAAATTTAAGATTACAGGGAAAAAATTGTATTTTTCCTTCCTAGTTGAACATTTATTTTCTTTTGTGAACAAACTTTTGCTTTTTTTGTCTGGATTTTGGAGAGAAAAAATTATATAACTCATTTCCCATTCATGCAGGAATTATCTGCCTAAGTTAGTAATGTTCCGAACTATGATAGATTTAAAAATTTAATATCCATTTTGCAGGATTCTTTCAGTGCCAGGTTTGAAGATTTTAAAGATGATAAAAAATTCCTGAACTTTTCACTAATCCTTTTTCGATTTCTCTTCAAGACATTAATTCTTACCCACCTCAGATACAAATTGAAATTATTGACCTACAGCACCATATTACTCTGAAAAACAAATATAAGGAAATTATTTTAACCGCAAATGATTCGAATTGCATCGAATTTTGGAAATTTGTGTCACCAAGTAATTTTCCAAATTTACATGATTTAGCGGTCAGATATTGATGTAGGTTTGGATCAACATATGTTTGTGAAGAAATGTTTTCTTTTATGAACGTAATTAAATCAAAATATCGCTCAAAATTAACTCATATGCACCTTAAACATCTAATTTTGTTAGCATCTTCACGAACTAATCCAAATATAGATGATTTAGTAAAAAAAACTACAGATTCAAAAGCCACATTAAGAGACTGCTTAGTAAATATTTAAAATTAAATGTTTTAAGTTGCTTATTTTTATTTTATACCTTAGCTAACTAACTGATCCTGTAAAAATTTATCAACAGTAAAAAATTAGTTTCTACTTTTGTTTTATTTGTTAAACTATTTTCTTTTTACGTTTTCACTGTATAGAACTTGCATTTAAAAGTATGTTTTGGTGTAAATAACCCATAATAAGCCTATAAGTAACATTTTTTCACTTTTGTATATTTTTTAGTTTGGTGGTAAAGTTGGAAGTGGCACGCGTAATTTTTTTTTTTATCAGATTGTGGCACGCTTCCCAAAAAGGTTGGCCACCACTGATCTAGAGCATTGATCTTCAAACTTTGTTCCACAGAACCTTGGGATTCCACGAGTCACAATAAAAAAAAAATCGAAAAGAAAAATTATAAATGTGTATGCAAAACGAATTCAAGTTCTCATGAAATTCGTTTAACCACAATTATCTAAAAATGATCTCATACATTAAAATTAAAAATTTTATTTATACATAACAACTTTGTTGTGAAAAACTTTTTAAACTTTTATTTTTTAATAAATGAATTTAAAACTTTCTTTCTTTATCTATTAGATTATGAATATACTATTGCTTGATATCCCGAGTTCCACAAAGTAATTTTATACTAGTTAGTGTAATATTCTGAAACCTTTTACATTTGTGGGGGGAAAAAGCACCTATAATGGAGAAGATGGAACAATTTATCGACATATCAAGAGATTCAATGCTAAAATTTAAATTTAAGCTAGAACACCAAAATTTTAGGTTGCCAATTCTTGCAAAATACGCAGAATTTCTCGCATAGCTGTGAACATTTTAATGCCATTCACAAAAATGTATTTAGTAAGTGAAAAATATTTCTTAACGCGAGTGTCTACAAAAACAAAATATAAAAACGAATTAAACGCGGAATATGAAATGCTACTGCACATAATTTCCAAGGGCCGACAGTTTGTGTAAAAAATGTGAGCACATATCTCGGTTACTAAATATGATGCATGCGCAGGTGACATTTGGATCACAAATTAATATTATCAATGAATAAATAACATGAACATCACATCATAAAATTTTTAAAATTTCCTTTTCATATAACATCAAAAATATATGTTTATCTATATACTTTAAATATTATTTTAAGATATATTCTTCTAAGTGTGGAATGGGATTCCCCCAAAACCTGTGCCGAATTACTCATTAGGTGGAGTAGGTGATTGCCTATGGGCCCCACTCTTTTTAGGGGTCCCAAATATTTAGCTATTTTTTGCCTCAAGAATTAGTTTTTATTACAGATTCTAATAAATAATTAGTGTTTAGTTACATATTTTTTAATTCGCTGATTATCTGTTATTTTATTTGTGCAATGAAATATATTGCTAAAATGCTGTGTAATAAGATTATTAGGCTACAGGGCCCCGAGAACTGGACTGCCTAAGGGGTCTCCATGTCGTTTTATCCAACACTGCGGAAAACATCTTACAGTTTTAAGGGTTCCGTGAGTCGAAAAGTTTGACCACTGATCTTTGTCCAGAAATAACTCTTCCATGGACAAAATTCACTGCTGTTTTACCCCCCCCCCCTCCAATCCCCATTCCTTAGCGAGCGTCGGCTTTCGCTGATGGGAGAATTTTGTTGAGAGGAGTACCCGAGAGAGAAATTTATTGCCCATCTTGGGAATCTTCAGAAATATATTTGTGCCAAAAATTTTGCAAAAGTCAACGCCATCTAGATGTCATGTAAGATGTTAAACATCTGAAGCCCTTCCCCTGAAACTGGAATTAAAATGGTACTTGTAGCACAGTAAATGATGGTGGCAGGCAGAGGATAAAAAGTAGAACATTAACCGTGGCTTTCACCGTAGCATGGATCAAGCTGTACTCTACCCAGAATCTTGACTGCTGAATCTCTGTCGAAAATGGTAGATGTGCAGATTTCTAGTCTGAAGTAGAGCACTATATCATGGTTGTCTTCATCGCTCTGAGCGAAGAAAAAGACCCAGTGATTTGAAAGAGAACTCCCTCTTCTGTTGATGTGAATCACGTATTGATTTATTTCGGAGCATAAGCTTCTATATTATTTGCAAAGTTTTAAATCTATGGAATCTTTTTTTCAAATCGATCTACTCCCAGTTGTTTGTATTACAGGGGGAAAAAATTACATTACCTGAATTGGAGTATGCTCAGAGTTTCCTTTTAAGTATTTACAATATGGTTATCGACATCTGTGAGACCCGAACATGTATCGAGGTCATAAAACTGGAGCAGTATGCTTCTGACAGAAATTGTAAAAATTTATTACCTGGATGGACAAAATGCTGCAGAGGCATCATGTCTCTCTCTCAAAAGCCAAAGACTATGGCGAGGACCGTATCCTGCGCATGTTGTACGAGACGTGATGTACAAATCTGAAGAAAGTGTTTACACACGCGATCGATCTCCCCTTGTGGACGTCCTTTCATTCCAATTGAAATTGCAAAAGGGCACCAGCTATGGTCACGGCACGTGAATTCTGGAGGTACCGAATTCTACAGTACACGAAATTGCGCGCTCTATTCTTCATGGGGTCGGTCTCAGCGTGTTCAAATTCTATAAACGGATGATCACACTAAACTTTATAAGATTTCGATAATGAATTCAGGATGTTTATAACAGTAAGTGCATGATTGGTATCGTGATTTCAAAGGACTTGGCAGATTCCAGTAGGCATGATGTGGTTACGTGGGTAGGGATCCTTACTTTTTTGAAGGTATTACTTACCACATTACGAGCGTGTTCGGTAACAAGTGCTCGTTGTGAATCAGTGTTGACTAATCACGTCAGCGACATGTTCTGCGCCGCTTCCCCACATGTAGAGTTTTTGATGTGTAACATCTTTACTCTCGGTTGGTGGATATTTGTTGGAGTGATTTCGTGAAAAGGGACGGAAATGAGTAACAGGAAGTCGGGGGAAGCGCGCGCTGTTTAATTTGACCAATTCAGCGCCTTGGGGAGGGGTGTCTCTTCGCTAGCCTCGTCTAGGGGTCCAACTCTACTAGCAATTAAGACGTCCGCCTACCGCACGTACCAGCTAGTCTTATTAGACTTCATCCAGAATAAACTTGTGATTTTAACGCTCAAATGTGAGTCTCGTGGCACGTTGTGTGTGAAATCTGAGGATATATATTTTTATATATGTGTTAACTATATATTACCAATTATTATTCTTGTTAAGCATCTGACAAAGCTCATGATTCTTAAAAAAAAATAGTAGTAATATGGAATAATTTGAATAAATATTTAAGTGCTTATCATTTTCATACTCTTTGAGGTTAATTCCTGTCGCTGTCAATATAATATTTTTAACTGTGATTAAAAAAAAATTCTCGATTAAAAAAAACTAATTAAGTAAACGGGTATTTTTGATTTTCTCTAATATTTCTAATTTTTAAGCATGCGCTTGACGGTGTCTCTTCGCTACCCTCGTCTGGGGGTCCAACTGTAGTAGCAATTAAGACGCCCGCCTACCGCACATACCAGCAAGTCTTGTAATTTTGGTGGTCGCATACATTTCTCCGAATCAAAAAGTTAAAAAAAATCAAAGATTTCCTGTATTTTGTACTTTTACCGTATTACCAAAGGTGGTTCTGCTCTTTTTTTTTTAAAAAAAAAAAAAACTATCACTCGCTTCCCATGATTTTGAGTGGTGATTTTAACGTTAACTTCAGTTTGCCAGAAGCTGATCCGCTCTTAGCTTTTCTGAATGATGAACTCAAGCTCGAAATGAACACCAATCGAAATGTTTCGACAACTAACAGTGGTACTGTTATTGACGCCGTTTTTCAACGATGTTTAAATGCTTTGAAATCACAAGTATATGTGTCATACTTTAGTTTTCATAAATCTATTGTCTCCGCTCTTCCCAAATTGAACAATAATAAATATTTTTGATAAAAAAAAAACTGCATTACTCCTTGTGTTAATTAAATAAAATTTTCATTAAAGATATAATTGTTAGATAGAAAATTATTTCGTCATAACCGATTAATTTCTTTCAGGATTAAAGTCTCTATTGCGTATTTACCATGATAACAAGTCACACATCCTATGCGACTACTGTAAGACTCGTTTCTTTTTCAATGCAACACTTTAATAATAGATTTATCTCCGATTGTTTGAAACGTCCGTGGTCGTCAAGGTTTCTCGATCCCACTTCGAGGCTATTTGCACAATTCGCGATGTACACCTATCGAATCCGTAAACTGTGGCTGATGTAAAAGACGCCATGAGAGATTCGAAAGATTTCTTTTCGCTTTGTGCTGCAGTACCGCATGCAAACCGATGTTCAAAATGAGGAGGGACCATCACCAGCAGTTCTCGTTTTGCTTTGAAGTACGAGGGAATATGAAAGAAAAGAAATCGCGAACCAATATTAGTGTAGAGAAAATAATACAAACATTGCGGAAACTCGGCAACAAACTTCAGTCTTGAGGTGTGAAAAGCATCGGTGTGTGTTGAGTTGAAAATCCTCCAAAAATCGTCGCGTTTTTGGTACAAAATGCAGTTTAAGCTCTGCGGGTCTACGTCGCACTGTAAAGCTGCTCGAGGGCTGTTGGCGACGGACCTCGTAATTTTGAATCGCGGTTAAGTGACTAGGATGGCATCTGAGCTGACACCCCCTCTCTCCTAATTTCCACACCACACCAACGGGAAAACTTTGAACTCGACAGATTTAACGTGCAACGGTCTCTACACGACGGGTCTTCAGCAGTTTAAGGCTCGAACTCACGGCACACGAGTCCGTGACCTTGACCACTAGGCTACCGCGGCCACTATTTTGTGTGTGGAAGTGCGCGTTGAAAAAAATTTAGACCTTTTTACATTTATATCAGTGAAAATGATTTTTTCCCCTTCACATCATTCTGGAATGCATTCCTAATTTCATTCGATTCCGTGGAAAGTGACTCTAACTTGAGGATCGTAGAATCGACAAAGCTTTTTTTTAAAAATGATATTATAACTACATTTTAAACTTAATTCGTATCAGATCCCTTTAATATTGTGTATGGAACAGTATTCTAGATCAGGGCTTCTTAAACTGTGGGTCGCGACCCCCCTGGGGGTCGCGAGACTACTGAAAGGGGGTCGCAAAGATCTGATACTTTTCAATCATTATAAATAAAATTTTAAAATTAGTATACACACTACGTACAAATATAAATACAAATAAAAATCATACAAAATACTATTGTAGTTTTATTATAACTATTTTTTGAAAAAAGTGGCAATGCAAAACTGTTATGTAGGGCCTATAAATGAAAATATGGAAGTAGCATTTAAAATAATAAATACAACGCGCTCCTCGATTTTCAACTGAACGTTCGACATTGATGTCTGGCCGCCGGCGTCAGTGTTTGCAAGATAACTTAGTGATTATAAGTACCCAGATGCCGCGTCGCCTTACAGCTTACACATACAATACGGAAGCATAATCAAGCTAGGCTAGGCGAATCGGCATATTATTTTTATAAAAGAATAATAAAAAAAATTAAATGAAAGCTTCTTTTTCGGCGTCTTTGTGATACGGTGCCTTTGTGCGCTGCACACTTTGAACACGCCATGCGTCGGGGTTGATCTGATCGTAATTTGTTGTCATTGCACTGGTAAAGATTCGAGTGTAGTTATTTTTCTGTTTGTACTTCAGTTTGGACTCAGCTTTGTCTTCGTAGTGACATGTGTGTATTTACTGTGTAATTTTCAGTTGGTGTTTTTAATTATTACGTTAAAGTTCAACTACATTTTGTTTAATTATTTATTATTATTTAACCATCATGGATAAATGGCTAATTAAAATTCCAACTAATAAGTCTGCCACGCCGTCACAACCAAGTTGCAGTGCTTCAAATCCGACTTCTAGCAAAACAAAAAAAAAGAAAATATGACGAATCATATTTGCAGTATGGCTTCACATGCTCTTCTCACAACAATGAAGAACAACCAGTGTGCTTAATTTGCAAAGAAGTTTTGGCTGCAGAAAGCATGAAACCGTCAAAACTGCAACGAAATTTGAATACTAAACATGCAACGTTATCAAAAAAGCCAATAGAATATTTTGAGCGTCTTTTGCAAACATCAAATAAAGAAAAGAACACTTTGGAGAAGTATGTTACTTTGAATGATAAATATCTATTGGCATCGTATGAAGTTTCGTATTTGATAGCAAAAACGAAAAAGCCTTTTACTATTGGAGAGCAACTTTTACTACCTGCAGCTATAAGAATGTCTGAAATTGTTCATGGAAAACAGTATGCTGCTGAAATTAGTAAAATTCCATTATCAAATGACACTGTGTCCAAAAGAATTTCAGACATTAGCAATGATCAATTTCAACAGCTTCTTATGAGGCTTAAAGACAGCTCAAAGTTTGCAATACAACTGGACGAGTCGACAGACATTTCAAAAATAGCACAGTTGTTACTTTTTGTAAGATATATTTATGAGGGAAGCATTCATGAAGATATACTGTTTTGTCGTCCTCTGGAAGGTCATACTCGTGGAAAAGATATATATAAAAAAGTAAATGAGTTTTTTGAAAAAGGATTAAATTGGAAAAATTGTGTTGGTGTGTGCACGGACGGTGCTGCAGCAATGACCGGACAAGATCTTGGTTTTACAGCATTTGTTAAAGCTGGAAATGATCATATTACATTTACACATTGTATGATTCACCGAGAGGCACTTGTTGTTAAAAAAATTGCACCAGAATTAAACACTGTGTTTTTTGATGCAGTCAAAATCATTAACTTTATTAAAAGTCGAGCACTTAATAGTCGATTGTTTAAAAATTTGTGCATTGATATGGATTTGGATTATACAAGTTTATTGCTACATGCTGAAGTTAGGTGGCTATCAAGAGGTCGAAGTTTGAAACGATTATTAACTTTAAAAGATGAAGTTCTTATATTTCTAACAGAGCAAAATTCTAATTTGGCCGATTATTTTCACGATAATTTATGGCTTCTCAAGCTATGCTATTTGGCAGATATTTTTGATAAAATCAATGATATGAATTTATCAATGCAGGGAGTCTGCGTTAATATGTTTATGTTAAAAAATAAACTTGAGGCCTTTGTTAAAAAAATTCTTTTATGGAAGAACAGAGTGGAAAGTGGATCGCTCGAAATGTTTCCATTTACTGACGAGTATATAATTAGTAACAATATTTCAAAAAAAGATACTCCTATAACAAAAATTATAGTTAATCATTTGAAGGATATGGAAGTTTACATGCATAGGTATTTTCCCAATGATATCGATACACAACAATGGATTTGCAATCCATTTTCAATTGAAATGGAAGAAATTAATTTTTTAAACTTCAAAGCAGAAGAAGAATTGGCCGAATTAACAAGTGATACTACCTTGCGACTCAGATTTTCTCAAGTGCCTGTGCATGAATTTTGGATAGAAATCAAATCAGAATATCCCCTACTATCGGAAATGGCAATGAACAAATTACTGCCATTTTGTACAACATATTTATGTGAATCAGCCTTTTCCACATTAACTTACATAAAATCAAAATACCGTTCAACTTTAATAAACGTTGAAAATTTATTACGATCTGCAATAACTCAAATTGAGCCTAGATTTAATTATTTGTGTACAAATAAACAATCACACCCGTCACATTAAATATTGTTTGATGTTAATAATGTTTTTATTAAAAAAATTGTTACAAAAGTTTATTTTTTCTATTGAATATATAGATATAGTTTTGTTTTCTTATAAAAAAATTGTTACAAAAGTTTATTTTTTCTATTGAATAAATATATATATAGTTTTATGTCATTCTATTTATTGTGTTTTATTACGACCGATATCCCGTCAACGTTTCCAATTATATATATGTGAAATGAATGGGTACGTATTCTTTAATCCTTATTTTATTTACATTGTAAAATAGTGCGATATTACATCTACGGTTAATATATATTTCATTGTATGGAGGAGGGGGTCGTTTAAAATTTCCTAAGCTTGAAGGGGGTCGCTATATAAAAAAGTTTAAGAAGCCCTGTTCTAGATTGAATTTAAACGATTAGCACAGGTGAAACAATAATTGTTCGTAATATTCTTTGAACATTTAGTTGCGTATCGTTTTCAATTAGTCAATCCTATCGATTCATCAGCCTTTTACCTAAAATGAAATACATTTTTGTTGATGTTTTGTTTCACATGTGTTCTTTGCATGTTAAAAAATAAGAGTTGTGATCGATTTCTAATTTCACAGTGAGGATCCCGTTTGTTCAAGACTTAATTTTCTGCAGGCACAATGAGAACAAAGCGATTGAATAGGAAATATACTTTATAATATGAGGTTATGTTATAAGCGTTTCAACATATGTGTATATATTTCTTATTTCTTTTTAACAGTTATAAATATTTATTATGCTTGCACATTTTAATAATTGCATAAGAAAATGTTTACGAAATTTAATAAATTAATTTTTATTCTTCACATTACGAAGATTTTTTTTATTGAAAATTGTTCCCCTAATTCTATTACAATTCATGCTATTAATAAAACAAATAAGTTTAAAGTCACGTCCGTGTGAATCAATCAATATGGATCGAATTTCTTGTTCCGTTTATCCTGCGACTAAAAATTAGCTTTTGTCGACGAATCATTCTTCAAATTTTAGAAAAG
This sequence comes from Trichonephila clavata, assembly GCA_019973975.1. NCBI lineage: Eukaryota > Metazoa > Arthropoda > Arachnida > Araneae > Nephilidae > Trichonephila > Trichonephila clavata. The sequence continues at coordinate 58,969 of BMAO01033306.1, forward strand.
TGGCACTTTTGTTTATATAGCACTTTTAGAAATAACCCGCTCTCCAATTCCTTAAACGTGTCGCTCCAAATTCAAATTCGAATCCTTTTCGTAAAGCCACTGTGATTTTCAAGAATTCTTTTCATTCATTTTACGTAACAGAAATATTTATTTTGCTAGTAGTCAAAATCAGACTCGTGCCCAGCGTGTCATGAGCCGCTGAAGACCCGCCGTGTAGAGGGGCACGTTAAATCTGTTGAGGGTCAAACGTCACCCCTTGGGTGTGGTGTGGAAGAGAACGGGTGTCAGCTTAGGTATCGTGCTCGTCACTTGACCATGGTTCAAGATGACGAGGTTCGTCGCCAAAAGCCCTCGAGTGGCTGAATATTTACGAATAAGACTCGTCAATTTGGAGGTGGCTTTTAGCCAGAGAAGGTGCACCTGAGCTGAAGAATGAAACGTTAATTGACTTCTCACCTTGCACTTCTTTATTTTTAAACTGGTCGATGGATGTAGAAAATATTTTTTAGAATTTATCTGCTTACATTCGCACAATCATGATAAATTGCTTGTGGAATGCAATTTATGTTTTCGTTTTGCTGAGTCGATGAATCCCAACAGACTTTTCTATTAAAATCAGTTTCCTGTAAAAGTAACGCTCTTTAGATTAGGAAAGAAATGTAAGTAGAGTTGTGTGTTTTAAAAAATGGTAATGAACGGCAGGGATGTTTTAAGACATGGGCTAACTGAGCCCTGGACCTCGTCTCCTTCTCGACTTTGTTTTAATAAGATCATGATCCGAATAATTTTAATCGTCAAATGCTATTCCCGGACATATTTTCCGAAAACCAGGGAATTTCGAACTCTGCCTTCTGAATGTCCGTGTCTAGGCCTTTCCCCCATTTACTATTTTGTTCCAGTCGGTTCGTGCCTAGATTAGCGAGTCTCGCACGTTTATCTGTTACCGCTTGTACAAGCACCTGGCAACGTATGCTGTATACTTAACGAGATGCGGCCTACTTTTGTTTAGGGTTTTCAAAACGTCATGGATTCTCGGTAAATTGTCGTTATGTTCTCAATCCACTACAGGACATCCCAACACTGCAAGTAGCAGAAGTTGATTGCTTTGAGAGACACGAAACATGAGTGAGGCATTTACAATTCTGGTATGCACGGCGATAGAGCAGCTCTCTGCTGATGACCACCTGCACATGTTGCTGCAGCTATTTGTATATTGAGCGCTGATATAAAATTCCTCGATAGGCAATGTTTGACTGTGCCATTTATATCCAACCATTTTTCTCGGTACAGCTCATATTTTAAAGTTAAATTTTTAAATAACCAGAAACAAATAGCTCTGTTCAGAACCTATTTTTTCCAACTTGGAAACGTCTCGCAACTATTCTGAAAGTATTTTTAGCTATTGGATTTCCGTATCATATGTTTCAACTCTGCTTTCAGAATCTGCATATTTTTTGGAGTTTTTTTGGACGTCTTTGATGCGTACTTAGAACTTGTAGAGAATCCTGATTACTAGTACCGGACCAAAAAAAGTATCCACCCTACTGCGTGAACCTGCTTAATTTCACTACTCTGTATAAAGATCAAATTTTCTATAAAAACAATTGTATTTCTTTGAGTAGAAACAGTGTGGCGCGATTTCAATTACAAGCCCATTTCTGCTGTTTTTTCTTCCGTCGTCAGCAAAATGATGAAATTCTTGCGTAGAAACGATGAAATGTACACTGCTGGCCACCGTAAATGCAACACCCTGAAGGAAGCACGCAAATAACATGAAATTTACAGCATGCCTTAGCGGAGGTGAGATATGCAAGTGATTAGAATTTCAGCGCAGACACACATCACGCACGCCTGTGGCGCCACCTCAAAGCGCTATTTAAGGCTTGGAGATTTCGACGATTTCAAGTTCGGCAATTGTGTTTTTCTTGTGGTTTTTTTCAAAAAAAAAACGATCAGTTATGTCTCATAGAAAACAGCGATCAGCTTTTGATCAAGTATCCGAGTTCGACAGAGGAAGGATAGTGGCCTACCGAGATTGTGGATTATCTTTCAGGGAAATGGTAGTCGTGTTGGATGAAACCAAACAACTGTCATGCGGATATGCGACCGTTGGATGCAGGAGGGTACGATGGACCGACGTGGTCGATCGCATCCACCTCAGTGCACCACTTCACGTGAGGACAGGCAAATTGTGCGCATGGCAGTGAAGGATCGCTCAGTCACATCCATCACGAACCATCGCACAGCACATTGAGTCTGTAACGCATCATTCAGTGTCTGCGCGTACCATTCGACGCCGTTTACAGCAGAGTGGTCTGTCCGCAAGACGTCTATTGCTTGATCTACCCTTGACGCAGAACCACAGACGTCTCCGCCGCCAATGGTGCGATGAAAGAAGGATGTGGGCGGCAGAATGGAATGAAGTTGTCTTTACTGACGAGTCACGCATCTGTCTGCAACACCACGATGGTCGGATTCGAGTCTGGAGACACCGTGGAGAGAGGATGCTGAACAGCTGCGTTGTGCACCTCCACACTGGTCCTGCAGCGGGTATTATGGTATGGGGTGGCATTGGATATCACTCTGACACTCCTCTAGTAAGCATTGCCGGTACTTTAAACAGCCAGCGCTACATCTCCGAGGTGTTGGAGCCAGTTGTCCTTCCTTACCTTCAGCGCTTGACCACAGCCATATTTCAACAGGATAATGCGCGACCACACGTGGCACGCATTGTCCAGAGGTTCTTCGTCAATCACCAGATTGAATTGCTTCCTTGGCCGGCTCTCGATCGAAAACATGTGATCTATGGTTGCTCAACGATTGACCCAGATTACACCCCCAGCTGCCACACCAGATCAACTTTGGCAACGTGGGGAAGCTGCTTGATCTGCTGTACCCCAAGAACACATCCAAAGTCTCTTTGAATCAATGCTGAGGCGTGTGGCAGCGGTGATCTCCAACAATGGCGGCTAATCTGGCTACTGATTCTGGCAGGAACCACACTTCACAGAAGTCTATAAATTTAATCATTTGATACTTGGTCAACGTATTATCTACAAAATAAATTTGTTGCGCTATCTCTTGTCTTTCTTGGTGTTTCATTTACGGTGGCCAACAGTGTAGTTTTTGAGTGTGCTATGGCAGTTCTTAATGTGTGCTCTGTCACCAAATAAGCTTTTTTTTTGTAGGAGGGGAGAGTTAATTTTGTTTCCTTATTGGACCAGATCTTCGCTCTATCGTATTGCAATTTTATAACATGTGATCTGAAACTTAGTCTGCTCTTCAGAACTATTAAAAACTAAAATCTTTTATTTTTTGTTTCTTAGTGCGAAATTAATTACATAATTTTTAAGTTAGATGAAATATGTCTTGTAGGAGAAAAAATTTATATATATATTTCTCTGAATAATTATATTTTTATTTATTTTTTGTAAACGTTAATTGTTATTGTTAAGTTATGTATTATTTATTATGTTATTGTATTTGTTTAAGTAATGATTTATCTATCATATAAGATTGAATTATACTTTTTTTTTCTTTATTTAAATCAGCTATTCAACATTCATTTTCATCTTGAATTTTGCCCACTGTATGCACACTTTACATTTCAATGCCGTTCTTTTTAAGAGCTAGAACAAATTCTGCAACTAATAAAAACATTTAAATCTCTCTTTATAGTTCTTTTCACTCATTCAGCAGAATAATATGTTCCTGAAGCCTTAATACAAACACATGGGAGGGTGATGGTCGGGGTCAACGTCGGTGCAGCCGAATCAAGGGTTCAAGTTCAGGTATCATTAGACCCTGTTTGTAGAAAAGTTGGCGCAAATTAAATAATGGCACGGACATTTGGAGAGTAGGGTGCCAGCTCTTGTGTCGTCCTCGTCATGCAACTGAGACTCAAAATGAAGTCCATCACTAAATAGTCGTAGTGTTGCTCAAAATGCGGCGTTACTAAAAGAAATCCAATAAAACACAAACAACAAAAATGCGGTGGAAATCCTAAAATTATTTTTTATGAGGTTTCTTTAACTCCCCGAACTTCGTGCTGTGTTTGTCGCTTACTCGCTTTTGTTACTTACTCTGGCTGTTAAGCTTGAATCCTGTATTTTTTCGTAATTATTAACATATTATTTTGCATTCCCCCTCCCCCTTCTGGAGGGGAATGCGCAAGATTTTCTGAATTTTCCTGGAAAGAATGATGAAGAATAGTTTGGTGTGAAACCGTGTCGAGAGGATATTTGTATATTCTACTGAATTTCCCCCCAAAATTAACGAAATTGTCTAAGTAGTCTCGACATGTAATATGCGTATACCTAGAGTATGGATTTATTATTTTTTTTAATTCATAGACAAGATCTGAACGAATACAATCGTTGCAGAATTCTGTCTCCCCTCAGAAAAAAAAGCTTATGCCATCCAACAGTTTGTTAGTAAACTGTCAGCGTGTATACCAGAGGTTCCCAAACTTTTTTTTGACTTGCCATATTTTTTGGTTTCGGGTAGCTCCCCTGTTTTGTAGCCAAGTGGTCTAGGCATCGGATCTTGGCTAGCATGTCATGAGTTCGATCCCAGTACCACTGAAGACCCGCTGTGTAGGGGAGCGATGCACGTAAAATCTGTCGAGAGCTCAAACGTCCTCCCGTTGGTGTAGTAGTTAGAATCGTTGCTGTGGTAGTTAGAAGAGGGGGGGTGCCAGCTCAGGTGTCGTCCGCGTCACTTGACCATGGTTCAAAATTACGCGGACCGTCCCCAAAAGCCCTCGTGTAGCTGAACAGTGGGACATTAATATTCACTCACTCACCCGTTCTTACTTAATATTGAATTTTTGTAAATTTATCATCTGAAATGTCTTTTTGACAGCTTATTTTATAAGTACTACTTACTTTAAAAGAATTAAATTTATAACTGTAATGAAGTACAGTGTTTAAAACTCAAGAACATTAATTAAATTAAAAGTTAATTAATGCATAAAATAACTGAGCAACAAATACTTTTAATGGGAGGGATAAATCTGGTGCTTCAATAACAAAATTTGGCTTCAGGTTTGATCCTAAATCTCCTCGGTAAGTAGTGTAGTCTTTTCTCTCTTTGTTTTGGAGATTGGCAACCGGTGCTGAAACTCCTCACTAAAAAAAACAATTAAAAACTTTCTCACGGTATTCCATAATTTGGGACAATTAATAGGTTTGTCTTTTTAAAACCAAAATTGCTGATATCAGTTTCTAAACTTTATTTTAAGATCTTAATTAGTGCCTATTCTAATCTCTTCTTGTATCTATTCTCTTCTTCTATTCCAATCTCTTCTCCAATCCTCTTGTTGTAGTATGACATTTTTTTTAAAATGTGATATAAATTAATTGCCAACTGTGGTATTGCCATAGTCAAAGCATTCTCAAACCTAGTTTCAATATCTGATTAAAAGGCATTTTAATGTTGAATGTTGCTTAAAACTGTATTATACTTCTTTTAGTTTAATTCTGGAAAAAAATGCTGTGGGGGTGGTTTTCGATTTAATAAAATTTATGCTGTCACCTTGTAACTGTAAACCTATCTCATTAAATTTAGTAAATAATTCTTTTAAATAGTTAAAATCTGGTTTTCACTTGATTGAATTTTCTTTTAAAATTAAAGTCACGATCTAGTTTAATGACAGCCACTATCATCGACTCCCATTTACACCCCATGAACACCCAAATTATCTCTTACTGACGAGGATTCAGGTCGTCTTAGACCCTTGGGGATCGATATAGACCACTTTGGGAATCACTGGCATATACGATCTGAAAAATTGTTCCTCTGTTTTAATAATTCTTCTGGCTGCGTTGATGCCCGATCCAAGTGTAAATTTCCCAATTCAGTGAACGGCAGTTATTTTTGTTTGCGACTTCATTGCTCTGATACTTCCATAACTCTCTTCGGAAAGTGTGTGCCTCAGTCAAAAATGGGTTTGGTTTGAAGACACAGTTATAAAACTATTATCATCAATTATGTCGGATTTTAAGCAGGAAATGAAAGGTTCCAGTAGGTTTAAAATAGCAACTGAAAAAAAAAGGGGAAAAAAAACCTCCGAATGGGTGCTGTATTATTGCAATTATATTTCAACTTAAGATAGTGCTAAATTAGGGAGACGTTCTGATGGAAGTACATTAATATACTTTTTCTTGCGGAAGGGCCTGTTATTGCAATTGAAATTAAATGAATAAAAGTAAAGTAACTCTCACACACACACGCTTCGTTAGTTACCATTTGCTTATAAATAAAGTTACACAACACATTTAAACCTTTAATTGAAAACGTAATAAAGCAAAAGGCACCTCGGAGTCATTTCATTTCAAATTAACTATATTTACGATCAAACTTTTAATTTCAGCTCTTAAAAAAATTGCAACTCTTTGGAATGTTGATGCGTCTCCACTCGGGAAATTCCTTGTTTCTCGCACAATGAGATCATCGAATTCTGACAGAATACTTACTCCCTTTTTTTCTCATTTCTCCTAAGATTTAGGGATGATACCCTGACAATGCCCTAATTGGATTGTACTTCGAACGGGCTTCTTCCTCTCGTCTCCGGGAGGGATTTGTCAGGTATTGAAAGAAACCCGTGAAAGGAATCTTTTGTGAATTTTTCTTTACATTCACAGAGACCCTCAAACTGATCATTTTTTCTATCTGCTTTCAAACGTGGTTAACTCGTTCAAAGCAGGGTGTTTCTTTAAATATCTACATAGCTGACAAGAGAATAAAAACTTTGTATCCCCCGTTTGTGTGAAACACCGCCCATATCAATTTTGTACTGCTACTAGCTGTTACCCGCCCGCTTCGCTGGGTATTTCAAGATGTTTTATAAATTTTTACTGCTTATATATATGTATAAATTATTGATATCTAAGTCCTAGCATTAAGAATTCGATTGAATTGAAAAATATACTTATACCTGTAACTGTCACCTGTTGATAAAAAAAAAAAAAGGCAGAACTCATCTAATTTGTATTTTCTAAAAATCTCTAAAATTGAAGCATAGAATGATGTTTGCTCTTTCGTAACTCAAAAACCAAGTGGATTCCCGCAAAACCAATTTTCGGTGGATCTCTACTCCGTAAATTGAACATGCAAGCCAAATTTCAAGTCTAAATCTAACAGAAAAAAACATAAGTTTTACCATCAATATCCCCGTAATCCCGTTGAGAGCCGTTTTCCAAAATTACCGCTCTTAGCGGATTTCAATTAAACAAAAGAAAAATGCAAACCAAATTTCATTATTATAGTCCTTGTAGCTCGAAAAAAGTAATTTTTTTTTGTCAATACGTCCCAGTAACCCCCTGCAACCCCCCCAGAACTTGATTTGCTTAAAATTTATTCTTAGTGGATCCCTATTCAACAAAAGAAACATGCTTAACAAATTTCAAGTATACGGGTCTAACAATTAAAAACAGGAATTTTTTTATGTAACTCCTCTTGACCCCTCGCAAACATCTTTAGGTCAATTTTCATTTTACTCTTTGTTAGAGGAACTCTATTTCATGAAAGGAACATGCCTACCAATTTTCAAGCAGGATGATCAAGTAGTTTAAAAATGGAAATATATTTATCGATTACGCCTCTTAATCTCCCGAAATTAAACTTGGTAGTTGATATTCGCGAAACCCATTTTGTAGCGGTTCTCTACTTTACGTAAGGAATCTGCTTATCAAATTTCAAGACTGTACGTCTAACAGTTTAAAAATTGGGATAATTGTCTATAACGCCACTTGAGCCCCCGCAACGCCACTTCTGGGTCTGCTTTCACAAAACCCACTTTGTAGGGGAATTGCACTCTTTGAAAGGAATCTGCTTAGCAAAATTTGAAGACTTTCGTCCAATTAATTAAAAATGCAAAAAAATTATCAATAACGCCCCTTGAACCCCCCGTAACACCACCTAGGGTTCGATTTACACAAAACACATTTTGCAGTGTATTTCTATCCTATGAGAGGAATCTGCTAACCAAATTTCAAGACTGTGAGTCTAATAGTTTAAAAAAAGAAATAATTATTTATATCTGCCCTTAACCCCCCGCAACACCCCTTGGGGGGTCAATTTTCTCCAAACCCGTTTTGTAGCGGATATTTACTCCATGAAAGAAACATTCCTACCAATTTTCAAGCAGGTAGGTCAAATAGTTTAAAAACGAAAATATTTATCTCTTACGCCACTTATTCCCCTGCAACGCCACTTAGAGGTCTGTTTTCTCAAAACCTTCTTATACCTGATCTCTACTGTATGAAAGAAATCTCTTTATCAAATATAAAGACTGTGCGTCTAATAGTTTAAAAATGGAAATAATTATCTATAACGCCCCTTAAGTCCCCTCAACGCCACTTGGGGGCAATTTTCACGAAACCCATTTTTAGCGTATCTCTACCCTATGAGAGGAATCTGCTTACTAAGTTTCAATACTGTACGTCTAATAACTTAAAAATAGCAATTTATAACGCCCCTTAAACCCTCCGCCCCTGCAACAACCCCTTGGGGGTCAATTTTCCCCAAACCCATTTCGTAGCGGATATTTACTCCAGGAAAGAAACTTAACTACCAATTTTCAAGCAGGTAGGTGAAGTAGTTTAAAAACGGATATATTTATCTATTACGCCCCTTAATCCCCCGCAACGCCACTTAGAAGTCTGTTTTCACAAAACCCGTTTTGTAACTGATCATTATTCTACGAAAGAAATCTATATATCAAATTTAAAGACAGTGCGTCAAATAGTTTAAAAATGGAAATAATTATCTATAACGCCCCTAAGCCCCTGCAACGCCACTTGGGGGTCGATTTTCAGCAAACTCATTTTGTAGCGGATCTCTACTCTCTGAAAGGAATCCGCTTACCCAATTTCAAGATTGTACATCAAGTAGTTTAAACATGGAAACAATTATTATTAAAGCCCTTAACCCCCCGTAACGCCCCTTGCGTTTCGAATTTCGGAAAATCCTTTCTTAGCTGATGTCTACTCTATCAAAGGAACATGTCTACCAAATTTCAAGTCTGTAGGTTGAATAGTTCCAGAGATTTCGTGATTAGTCAGTCAGTCAGTGAGTGAGTCGCTTTTCTCCTTTATATATATAGATACATTCTGTGCTCGTGAAAACTCATGTTATAGCATTTGCTAAAATGTTATGTAAAGCGAATATTTTTAACGGCGTTGCAGACGGAAAAGTCGTTTTATTTACGCTTTTAGATGGCCATGTGTAGCTATTACCTACAGATCGGCCGTATTGTAAAATTGAACACGTATGTATTAAATTATAAACATATTTATTAAAATGAGACACAAATATAACTTTTCCTTTTAATATAAACTTTTTTTAAACATTAAAAAAGAAATTAAAATTTTAATGCGAATCTTGTCCTTGCACTGCTTTACTTCATCTCGCAATATCAGACTCTCGGTTTGACACGTGATTCCACTACCACACAAATAATGTGCCCGCCTTTAAAGGTGGCACCAAACATTTCTTCCCCTGTCCATCTTGACGTCCACATCTACACAGTCACAGTCTCGGCTACATATACCTTGATTTAATACCTCTCATCCATAAAAGATGAAGCAATTCTTATCGAATCAAGGAAGCATTTTCCATCTAAATTTACTGCCTTGTCAACTGAAACAAGTCCCTCTGATCTTGAACCTACCACATCCTTAGCAAATCTTCTAAAATTACGTCCTCTGCATCTCAGAATTTAAAACCGCCTGTAACGACTTCATATAGACAAGGCTCACCCCCTATACATGTCGAGTTTGACATCTGGAAAGCAGGTGGCTCGCTTGTGGGTTGGAGACATAGCATGTGTCTTTGGCGTTATTGTCGTTTGCTTGGCATCTGGACTGTCGACGTCGGTGTGACAGAGCACAAAGGATGGGGTATAGCTCTATTATGAGTCAATAGGCAGTAAATGTCTGTCTTAAAAGTGACGCCTCGGCGGCAGGTCACTTCAAAGAGGGAATGGCGACGAGGGGATCATGAACCAGATGTCGGACAAGCCTTTGTCGTGGGAAACATTCGAGAAGGATCAGAGCCATTGTTTGGCCTGCACCAGTGGTAGGCTATTGAGACTGGGGTGCAAAACTTTGGGGCTTACCAATGAGAGTTGACAAAGGGTGTGTAGTTGACCCGCCCCTGGAGTTAAAAAGGGTCGATTCGAGAGAGGATGGGATCGACTCACGAGACTGGATACAGTGAGAAGGACGGACGACGGACGTTACTTGGGCTAGCAGAAAAAAAATTGTGGGGGCAAGGGCCCTCAGAACGGAAAACTTTTTGACGTGTTGGGCCTGAAACGTTGGCGGTTCCTGAGCCCGATCTTGTGGGACTGAGAACATTGAAGGGCATGCGCCCTCCGGACAATAGAGAGATATGTCGGGAGTTACAAGACTGAGGACTGAAAGAGACGCAATAAACCGGCTAGGCAACCCTGCAATTATTTCAACACTGGACTTTAGTTTTCTTCCCTGCAAAATAAAATGCTGTGTGATGTATAATTTTAATTCATCTAATATTTAAGTATTCTAGAAATAAAAATTATTTTTAATGTTAAGCTGTGAGACTTGAATACGCTACCCTGTCACGACGCTACACTCCTAAAACCATATCTAGCACAATACCAAAAAATTGAAATCAAGATAACACCTCACAAACTTAGCAAGAGTACACCCATACATCGGATGAGGACGATATAATTATGTATGACGCGCGTAGACGAAGATTTGGGTATGTCCCATTCA
>BMAO01033306.1:71360-81360 GCA_019973975.1 Trichonephila clavata
GATAAAATTAAGACATGAATTCAAAAGTCATAAAAAAATTTATATTTAAAACACATTTTTAAAATGTCAAGCTTTTTTCGAAAGCCAGCTAAAATTTTTATAAAAATATAGTGAGAAATTATCTATATTTATCGCAAAATTCGGCGTATAAACCGCACTTTCAACCCCAAAAAATAAGATCGAAATTTATGGGTGCGCATGATACGCCGGGTATAAAAATGAGCTTTAAAAATTAAATAAAAACGATGAAGCATAGAAAAAAAATTAGACTGTTACATGTATCAAAATGCTGATTATTTAAAAGAAATGACATTCCTTAAGAACTTAAAGGGTTGTAGACCTAGTAATACACTATTTTTCAAAAACCTGGGATAATACCTTGAATAAATGACTTTATTGCGCAAGTATATTTTAAGTTTCTTCGCAAAAAAGAGGGTACGCGTTATACGGAAAATATACCTAAAAATTAAAAATTGCAGCTTGAAAGAATGTGTGCGCGTTAAACGCTGATTTGTACTCTATTTATATCTTGATAAAATTCTCAAGCAGTTTTGCCGGCTGGGTTTGGCGCTGGCCTTGTACGCCCAAGTTTGCCCTAGTCGGTAGATTTTTACAATGTGAAAAATCGACAGCTTCCATCTCGTATGATTATGCAGCGTGTTAAAGATCCCTAGAGTGCTTGCTTGATTTGGGTGCTCTCGGCAAAGTTAAACTCCTTGTTTAGTTTCGCGAGATCAGGTGCCTCCCTCTGAGGAGGAAACTGGGCATCAAAATTACATTGGGGCAATTGATGTCCACCTATATGGTGCCACATTAAAAAGTGATGGTAATAACCAATCCGTAGCCCCATTAGGTAAAACGAAATGAATATTGTTTCACATATCAATACAGTCAATCACATTAATGCTGACTTCATAAAAAAAATGGAACTCGAGAAAGATTTCGCTGAGGTATAAAAAAAATATTGCGTAGATAAATCCTACAATTAATAAAGATTTTTTTCTATAAAACAAGTTGCTTATGTGCATTGCATACACTTTAAAAAAAAAAAAATTCGATTATATTTTTTAAATATAAAATCCTTTTTGTAATTGGAAAATCCTGTAATGTAGCGCTTGAGAAGTCCGCTTTAGATATGTTGTGTAAAATTAAGCTAAATGTTAAATGTAATCCCAGTATCAAAAACCAAATAATTTTACTTTCATTTTTCTCTAGTTTGTTTTCTCTAAGGAAAAAAAGCTATATATATATATACTAGCCGTTACCCCCCCCCCCGCTTCGCTGTGTATTTCATGATGTTTTATAAATTTTTACTGCTTATATATATGTATAAATTATTGATATCTAAGTCCTAGCATTAAGAATTTGATTGAATTGAAAAATATACTTATACTTGTAACTGTCACCTGTTGATAAAAAAAAAGGGCAGAACTCATCTAATTTGTATGTTCTAAAAATCTCTGAAATTGAAGTATAGAATGATGTTTGTTCTTTCGTAACTCAAAAACCAAGTGGATTCCCGCAAAACCAATTTTCGGCGGATCTCTACTCCGTAAATTGAACATGCAAGCCAAATTTCAAGTCTAAATCTAACAGAAAAAAACAAAAGTTTTACCATCAATATCCCCGTAATCCCGTTGAGAGCCGTTTTCCAAAATTACCGCTCTTAGCGGATTTCAATTAAACAAAAGAAAAATGCAAACCAAATTTCATTATTATAGTCCTTGTAGCTCGAATTTTTTTTTTTTTTTTTGTCAACACGTCCCTGCAACCCCCCAGAACTCTTGATTTGCTTAAAATTTATTCTTGGTGGATCCCTATTCAACAAAAGAAACATGCTTAACAAATTTCAAGTATATGGGTCTAACAATTAAAAACAGGTTATTTTTTTCTGTAACTCCTCGCAAACATCCTTGGGGGTCAATTTTCGTTTTACTCTTTGTTAGAGGAGCTCTATTCCATGAAAGGAACATGCCTACCAATTTTCAAGCAGGATGATCAAATAGTTTAAAAATGGAAATATTTATCGATTACGCCTCTTAATCTCCCGAAATTAAACTTGGTAGTTGATATTAACCCATTTTGTAGCGGTTCTCTACTTTACGAAAGGAATCTGCTTATCAAATTTCAGGACTGTACGTCTAACAGTTTAAAAATGGGGATAATTGTCTATAACGCCACTTGAGCCCCCGCAACGCCACTTCTGGGTCTGTTTTCACAAAACCCATTTTGTAGGGGAATTGCACTGTATGAAAGGAATCTGCTTAGCAAAATTTGTGCGTCCAATTAATTAAAAATGCAAAAAAAATTATCAATAATGCCCCTTGAACCCCCGCAACGCCACCTAGGGGTCAATTTTCACACAACACATTTTGTAGTGTATTTCTATCCTATGAGAGGAATCTGCTAACCAAATTTCAAGACTGTGAGTCTAATAGTTTAAAAATAGAAATAATTATTTATATCTGCCCTTAATCCCCCGCAACACCCCTTGGGGGGTCAATTTTCTCCAAACCCGTTTTGTAGCGGATATTTACTCCATGAAAGAAACATTCCTACCAATTTTCAAGCAGGTAGGTCAAATAGTTTAAAAACGAAAATATTTATCTCTTACGCCACTTATTCCCCTGCAACGCCACTTAGAGGTCTGTTTTCTCAAAACCTTCTTATACCTGATCTCTACTGTATGAAAGAAATCTCTTTATCAAATATAAAGACTGTGCGTCTAATAGTTTAAAAATGGAAATAATTATCTATAACGCCCCTTAAGTCCCCTCAACGCCACTTGGGGGCAATTTTCACGAAACCCATTTTTAGCGTATCTCTACCCTATGAGAGGAATCTGCTTACTAAGTTTCAATACTGTACGTCTAATAACTTAAAAATAGCAATTTATAACGCCCCTTAAACCCTCCGCCCCTGCAACAACCCCTTGGGGGTCAATTTTCCCCAAACCCATTTCGTAGCGGATATTTACTCCAGGAAAGAAACATTTCTACCAATTTTCAAGCAGGTAGGTCAAGTAGTTTAAAAACGAAAATATTTACTTATTAGGCCACTTAACCCCTTGCAACGCCACTTAGAGGACTGTTTTCACAAAAGTTTCTTATAGCTGATGTCTACTCTATGAAAGAAATCTATTTATCAAATATAAAGACTGTGTCTAATAGTTTAAAAATGGAAATAATTATCTATAACGCCCCCTAAGCCCCTGCAACGCCACTTGGGGGTTGATTTTCACCAAACTCATTTTGTAGCGGATCTCTACTCTTTGAAAGGAATCTGCTTACCCAATTTCAAGATTGTACATTAAGTAGTTTAAACATGGAAACAATTATTTATAACGCCCCTTGCGTTTCGAATTTCGGAAAATCCGTTCTTAGCTGTTGTCTACTCTATGAAAGAAACATGTCTTCCAAATTTCAAATCTGTAGGTTGAATAGTTCCAGAGATATCGTGATTAGTCAGTCAGTGAGTGAGTGAGTCGCTTTTCTCCTTATATATATATAGTGGTGGCCAAAATTGTGGACACTTTTGAAAATTCTTACGTTTTTTAAATTTATATGCTTATAGAAAACGTGTTACGTTGCACAAAATGCTTTTATATCATTTTGAAGAGAATTTAACACTAAATTCAATAGAAAAAAAACGATCCTTAGAGTAGTCGCATATAATGTTTAACATCTGACATGTTATCGTGGTAAAACGCAAGTAACTTAAATCCTGAAAAAAATAAATCGGATATGATTAGAAATAATTTTTTCTATCGAATAATTATATATATAATGAAAGTTTTATTTAATTAACACAAGGAGTGTGGTGGCTGAGTCCTATTTTGAACCCGCGCACTCTGCCCGGCGCATCTCTAAGTGTGGGAGGAAACATATCATCACCAACAAAAGCCATAATAACAATTATATTTATTCAGGACTGACAAACACTTAAACACAATCACAAGTTTAATTATAAGAAGAAACCTAGGAGTGATTCCCTAATACGTCGATTAATCCTAATACTCAATTCTAATACTAGAATCTAAGTAATCTCGGCTACTAGAAATAGACAAGGAGATGATCACTTGCTAACGGTACTGAATCTATTATCTTCAATTGTCAATGTAACAATTTACTCTTATAATTTCTATCTATTAAATGCGCGCTAAGTTCGTGAAGTAATTCACCGACGTTACTTACGTGACAGCTTGGCAACTCCTTCTCTCCTACATTTACAAAATCTATATATAGACTTTATATAGTCGAACTAATTAACATATAACTATCTCGTGTTTTTCCTGAAAAGGCTGAGAAATAGTATAAATGCTAGCCCCAAAGTTTCCCAAGAGGATTAGTACTGAAATCTCGCGAATAGCCCCGTCACAGCCCCCTTCAAGAAAAAAAACGGGATTTATAAAAGGGTCTTAATGGCCCAATATAAATTACGTTGAAAAATTTAAGTCTTAAACTACCTAGACATCTTAAACTTTAGTTTAGCATTAACTTTTATATAACAATTCGCTAAAAAACACTCAAAACTACTAGCTCAATTTTTAATCACTCCCATGTTTACCACTTTTACATTCATTATATAAGGTGTACCCCATTTGGGCGAGGACGTAGGAAAAACCTCCCACTGGAGGGAAAAACCCGGCCGTACACAACCGGAAAAACTTAAATGTTTTAACATATCTTGAGTTATTCTTCAACACCTAAATCTTCAAAACATCAGGGTCAGCCACCCTGAAATGAGAACTGGATCAGTGGACGTACAACAAAATTTTTTTTTGAACACTATATACATACACAACAACATTGAATTCACACATATTTAAATTGTCAATTACTTTACAAATTTCATCTGGTTTCAGAAAAACTCCCATTACAATCGCGTAGCGCTGTTAGTGTTATGGTTAATTTCCTATCTACGCCGCGAGCAAAAACCAGATATATACTAATATACACATTAATATACGCCGATACATACACAATTATATACAATTTTCAAAACATTCAATATAAACAAACAATATAATGAATTCTCGCACCCTTAGCCAAGCCTTTTCACGTAGGAAACAAATGTAAACATACATATGCTTTCCACAATTTAGAATATATTTAGATATACAAAAGTTCATTTTTCACTCAACGTAATGTGACTTTTGTACCTAGTCATCATTAACAAAACAAGACTTGCTGCTTGTAAAAATTCAGCTGACTGCCTGTCAGTAAAAATATAAATGAAACAATACAACCTGACTAATATCCTGTTCCTCTTCTTTCTCTGATGTCTCTAATCTGCACCTTCAGCGATGTGGACCTTCTGCTGCGTACTCTCCTCTGGCTCCTGGCAACCTGGTCTGTACTGTCGGCGACTCCGCAGATTATAGTGGTGGTCTCGTCCTTCTTGATCTCTTCTAGATCGGGTTGATCCTTCCTGGTCTGGCAATAATTCTACTGGCGATCTTGACCTGGCTTTCCCATGCATTTCTCTACCGTCTCTGGAATCGCGTAGGGTGGACCTTTTCTGTTGTCTCCGTCTCGGTTGAAGTAGCCTGTCTTCCTCTGGCTGCTGACGATCTCTTTTTGGAACTAGTCTACCGTAGCGATCTTCTATTCTTTTTCTTTTCACTATCTGTTCAGTCGGCGCGATGGAGGACGGGAGCCTTCGCTTGTTGACCTCTCTGTGAATTGGTTTTCTTTTACTCCTCGGCCCCTCTGAAAGTGACTCCGGTTTTTTCCACCTTCTTGGGTGTTGGTTCTTCCTTTTCTTCTGTTGCATCACTTTGGTCAGTGATTCTGGGATCGCCCTCTTACACCGCCTTTTGGTCAGCTCGTGTTCGCTCCTCTTTGTCTCTCTCTGATTACTTTTATTCCCTATTCTAGTATTCTCTTTCCTCTCCTGTATCTGTCTTCCACCCGACTCATTACTCCTAAAGCCTTGTGACTTATCTAACCCATATCGACTATCCTCAAAGCTACTCGACTGATACTGGGATCATCTGCTAACTGAACAATCAACCTCCACTACACCTTCATCACTTTTTCTCTGATGGTAAATTCGCACTTGGTCTATTTTGACTGTAGTTCTTCCACCTGCCTTCCAAATTACAACATTATTGTTTTTAACACTTACAACTCTAAAAGGACCTTCGAATTTGGGACAGAATTTTGCTACCACCTTTTTACTGGCAGAGCTTATAGGAGGAGTTTCGACCAACACTAAATCATCAACCTTAATGTTAATTTCGCGTCTCCTTTTATTGTAATACTTCGCCCACTTTTCCTGCTTTTTCTTCGTATTCTGCCTAGCTTCCTCAAACACCTTTTCAATATTCCCAACCACAAATTCAGTTCCATCCGTCACCATCACAAGTTTTTGAAACGGGGTAATAAGTTTCCTGCCCAAAAATAGTTCTGCTGGGGTCTTTCAGTGGTTTCGTAAATTGCCGTTCTTAATGCATACGTGAATTCACTTAGAAACTGGTCCCAGGTTTCGTGATTATAATTTACAAAAGAAGCAATCATTTGTAATAAATCGCGATTAACTCGTTCCGTTCTATTTGATTGAGGTCGGTACACAACTGTTTTGACATGCTTTATATCTAATCTAGTACTTAAATGCTCAAAAACTTCGAATATAAATTGGGGACTGTTGTCGCTAATTAGTTTTATTGGAGCTCCATATTGTGAAATATAATTTTCGAACAGGGTATTGGCGATTATTTTTGCGGACGTCTTTCTGAGGGGTTTTTTCCCCAACCACTTCGTAAAGTGATCCGTTATCACTAAAATATACCTATATCGTTCAGGTTTCGATGCTGGGTAGGGGCCTAACAAATCTAATGAAACTATTTCATTTGGATAATTAGTTACAATCGGTATTAAATGACCGGCTGGTGACGCGTTCTTATAGTTAAATTTCTGGCACGTATCACATGTCAAAACATAATCATATATCGCCCTTCGCATATAAGGAAAATAACAAGCATCCTTCACGCGTAAATATGTTTTCCTAATCCCGAGGTGTCCAGCCATAGGCTTATGAAATTCATGCATTATCGCACCTGGCATTGACTGGAATATATACTCTCATTTCTCCGAGAGAGGATGCGTATTTCGCATAAAATAACAAGCCGTCAATTATTTTGAAATTCTGAGACCAGTTTCCGCAGACTCCCTCATTTACCGTACTGTCATCGGGGTTTTGTAAATAACGACAAATATGACCCAGCTCGGGGTCCTGCCTTTGTTCTGAAATCAATTGCTCCCTTGACGAAAGTACCAAATCTCTAATTACTGCACAAGCTATATTGCTATCGTCAAATCTTTCTACCGGGTTCCGCGACAACACATCTGCCACAACATTTTGAGCACCTGGCCTATGTTCCCATTCAACATTAAATTCTGCTAGCTTGAGTGTCCATCTAATCATTCGGCTTGATAAATTTTTACCATTAGTGAATTTTGTTAATGCTGCATGATCCGTGATTACTTTTACTGGTAACGAACCAAAGTATGTGCGAAACTTGTTGAAAGCCCAAATCACCGCTAAACATTTGCGCTCGGTTACTGTGTAATTGCGCTCCGCCCCATTAAGTGTGCGGGACGCATATGCTATGGGTCTCTGACTTTGAGTAAGCACCGCTCCAATCCCAATAGAACTCGCGTCCGTAAAAACCTCAAATTGTACATTAAAATCCGGTAATTTTAATACAGGTGCTTCCGTAATTGCACGTTTGATCGATTCAAAAGCAACTTGCGCCTCTTCCGACCAATTAAATTTCCTACCCTTCTTTTTAATTCATACAGTGGCTCGCAGAGATCTGCGTACCCCTTAACAAATTTTTTGATACCATTGGGCCATTCCGAGAAATTTTGATACTTCCCGCGTATTTTTTGGTGCTTTTATTTCGAGTATTGTCTTAACTTTTTAGACTCATCCGTGGCTATCCCGTCTTCACTAATTACTAGGCCTAAGTGTATTTTAACTTCTCACTCCCAAACTTACACTTATCTTTGTTCAACGTCAACCCCGCTTCCTGCAATAACCTAAATACTTCCTTTAAATGTGTGTTCCAAGTGATGTGCAAATGATGGAGACGCGATTATTACGTCGTCCATGTATACTTGCACACACTTCCCTAACACCGGTTGCAAGATGATGTCTATGGCCTTCTGAAAATTTGGCGCTGCTCCCGAGAGGCTGAATGGCATGCGCTTAAACGCATAAGTGCTGTTTTTCGTCACAAAAGCAGTTTCGGCTACGTCCCTGGGGTTTACTGCCAATTGAAAATAGCCGGTGCGTAGAATCGTAGATCCAAAGTACTCATTATCTTCGTGCGAGGAATATTGGTAATTAAATCCTCAATGAGTGCCAAAGGATATCTAGGGTACCTAGTTACCGCATTAAGTTTGCGATAATCCACCGCAAATCTATACGCCTCCGGATTGTTCGGGGGTAATCCGTTCTTCTTACGACACAATACTACAGGAGATGCGTAAGCAGATTGAATTTGTACGATGGTGCGTTCTCGTAACATTTTTTCAATATGGTACTCAATGATACCTTGCTTAACCCTGTCATACTTATACGGTCTGGATACTACCGGAGCGCTATCACCCGTATTAATTTCATTATATAATACATGAGTAAGTCTCGGTTTTTCCGAGAACAGCCCCTTAAAACTATTAAATGACGATTTTAATTCTCTCTTTTGACTTTTTTCTAGTTTTGTATTTGAAAGATCAATTTCTAAATTCTCCTCAACATTTTTATTTCTTTGATTTGCGAATCCGGAATAGCTAATGACTTTTCCTCGAAATTCATGGTAATCTTCGAGTTTCTAATAAAATCGATACCTAAAATGCAGGGATATTCTAGATCCACTAATATATTAAAATCCCACTTTTTCTTGAATTCTTTTATTCCTATCGCTAATTCTACCGTCCCTACATTGTTGCAACAGGCGCCCTGAGCCGTTATAACTTTTGCATTTGATTTTTTAACTGGCTTATAAGAAAAATATGCCCGATACGTTTCTTCAGAGATGAACGACTTCTCGGCCCCAGTATCCCATAATGCCTTAGTTAATATATCATTCACTAAAATGGGCACATACTGAAGTTCTACAGGGGACATCCTTATAGGAGGTTTCTCATCAACATGCGATCGATCCTGATTTCAAACGCTTAAAAAGTTTAAATTTTTATGACTACCCCTATTCCAATGATTATTCGACCCCCGTTCAAAATTATCACTCGGACCCCTATTTCTAAACTGATTTCGTCCACCACGATTCTCGAACCCGCGATCATTTCTATCAATACGGTTCCTGTTCTCGAACCCTTGATTATCATGGCTCCTCTGGGGTCTCGTCCCATAGGAAGTTCTATAACCCTGTCTCCTATCATTTTGACTCTCGACTACCCCAGTATCTCTACAATTTCTACTTGTACGACCTTCGGTAGACCTCCTACTCGCATCACAAGCTCGTCTTTCACTATTATTATTGCTTGACCCTGGATTGTCTCTCCTCAAATATCTGTCCTCATACTTTGTAATCATCTGAAGTAACTGCAATTGAGTAGTTGGATTTCTAATCTCTATGCATTCCATCAATTGTGGTTCCAAACGGGCAATAATGTGGTCGATTAAATTGGTTTCCGACATATTTAGTCCCAACCTTTTGTGTATTTTGAGCAGGTCATAGATAAAATCAGAAGGAGCTTGACCGTGACCATGATACGACGAATAGAACCTGACTTCCAATTCAGTCTTATTCTTAACCACCTGGAAATTTTCTGTCAAAGCTTCTTTTAATTGCGCAAAATCCGTAGCATTCCCTTTCACTATCGAAGACCCGAAAACTTCATACCAGTCCAACGCACGTCCTCTGCGACGCCCTTTGAGATAAGAACATGCCAAATTGTTAAGTACCTCGTAAAAACTTAACATTACTGTCTATATATTCCAAAAATTCCTCTATATTCTCAACTCCAGAAAA